>LR750414.1:0-94773 GCA_902729485.2 Mus minutoides | reverse complement strand
TATATCTATATATAATAGATATATATAGATATATAGATATATATAATCTGTTACCTGTAAAATGTGAAAACCCTGGTCCTGCCGACCCACATGCCTGAGTCCATGCTGATGCTGACTGTCTTTCTGGTTTTGACTACTCTTGAAATGAACACGGAGCCCAAAACAAGCTACTTTGTATTCCCGCCTGAATGCTCTGAAAATCCTTCCAGTTCACTTGCCTAAAATTGAACTCACACATCTTTACAAAGACCTCTTGCTCACTCCTGCACCCCACACCTGAGAGATGCTTTAATCCCTACACAGTAGACTACAGCCCAAAGCCTAGCTTCTGCCAGCTTCCCTACCCTGGTACTAAGAGTCCATTGATCATTAAGTAACATTAATTTACTTCCTTTATCTCTCAAATGTATTCTCTTCCCTCCTTTAAACACCCTTCTGTAATATTTTATCTGCTATCATGTGTGTGGACTATTATCATGACCTCTTAGCCTCCTGGAATAAAGTCTCTTTTACTGTAATCCATCTTTCCCAGCACAGTCAGGTCAGTCTGCCCCTGGAAACTTCTTCATGTTAAGTTAATGTACCAAATACTATGAAAATATATTTCTATTTATCCATGGACTGTATATAGGAGTCAGTTTATGAATTCTAGTACTTCTTCAGAAGAATACATTTACTAGATAATAAATTATATGTGTACTCTCAATTTGAGATACATTTATGATGTAAAAAATTTAAGTCAATATATTGTATAAAAGACATTACTTCAAATATAGCTACTAGATATAGGTGTACATATAAAACAAGCAATTAACCTGCATTTCTACCAGTTATTATTCAGTTTAAAATGTCTGAGTTGAGGGTGAATAGAGCCTTATCTGAACCGTAGATATGTGTGATAAAGCAATGTGAAGAAGAGTAAATTAGAGATTAAGAATCTAAAGGTGTTACTCTTTCTTTGGACTGCTGGCAGACAGCTTTGATATCAGAAAATGAGTTAAAAATCTATGTCGAGCTTTTTACCTACACATTAAGAAGGGATTTGGGCCAGATTAGAGATGGCAATTAAAACTTAAGTGCCAGCCTTAATCAATTTGAAGAGGTTGCCTGAGATGTAAGAGAATTTTCATCTAAGACCTATGAGACCGTGCTGAAATCAAATCGGAAGCTGTGCCAGGTTGGAGCAGGTGGGAGGCGGGGGAATTATAGTGCGCATGCCCAGTAGCAGCGCGCTCCACAGTAGATCGTCTCCGAGTCCTGATCCTATGATTCAATTTTTCCATGCTGGACGATGATAAAAGTATTAAAATCATCAGTCTTCATTTTTGTTACCTTCAATTGCTCTAGATCAAGTGACATTTCAAAATTGAAAGTGACTGCAATGTTAAAACTAGTTTTGATGAATCTACACATGTCAGACCTCATAGCATTTAAATTATTCTTTTTAGATCTTCCACCCCCTCCAGTGCCACCACCTGCTATAAAATCGCCCACTGTCCAGTCCAAGGCACAGCTGGAGGTACGGCCTGTCATGGTGCCAAAACTCGCTTCTATAGAAGCAAGAACAGATAGATCATCAGACAGAAAAGGAGGCAGTTACAAGGGGAGAGAAGCTCTGGACGGAAGACAAGCCACTGACCTGCGAACAAATCCAAGTGACCCCAGAGAAGCACAGGAACCACCAAATGACGGGAAAGGCCGAGGAACAAAAGCAGCCAAACGAGACCTTCCACCAGCAAAGACGCACCTCAGCCAAGGTACTGCTTTTCCAAAGAGCAGGCGAACACAGAATTCCTTAAGCTCTCATGCTACATGGGTAGGCTTTCTGAAACCATATGAAAGGAAATGTGATGGAGACCTTTCTAACAGTGGAATGGGGATGTGTCCTGCCTATTTAATACAATTCATTCCAATGTGTGACATCATACAAGCTTCTCTGAGGTGACGTCACATGAACTGAATTCATAGATATCAAGATGTCACCCTAAAGACCTAGCAATTGTGACAGCTACGATATGAAAAAAAAATAGTGTCCCGTTCTCTGCATTTTTAACCAGTTGTCCATCTTTATAATAGTCTCTGCCTCTAGAAAACCTTTGATGAGAGATGAGAGCTAACTTTACCTGTGGGTAAAGGATAAGTGGTAGCCGGGCATGGTGGTGCACGCCTTTAATCCCAGCCTGGTCTACAAAGTGACCTCCAGGACAGCCAGGGCTATACAGAGAAACCCTGTCTCAAAAAAACAAACAACAACAAAAGAAGGATAAGTGTTTGAATACAGTTAGAAATTACATTAGCTCCAGAGAAGGGCAGTAGTAGGTCTCCTCCTGTCCCTTGCCAGTACAGGTTGACTAGGTTTATGGTATGAATTCCTTCCTGTCACTGTTGGTCTTTAAGTCCAATTAAACAGCTGTTGGTTATACCAAAGAATAAAAGTCCTGCTCTTGCACCATTGGGGATATCTTGCTGGGCCAGTTGTTGTGTTTTGTAAGCATTACAGCTGGGTGGAACTACCCAAGTTGATATGTCTTCAATCAACTATACCTAAAGCTGAGGAAACACCAAAGAAGGCGGGAGGGTGGGGTTGGGAGTGGAGATGAGGGGGGATTGTTAGATCCAAATGAGCCAGATGCCTTCTGCTAGGTAATAACCCCAGACATAAAAGAGAAACATGTACCCATGGCCTTTCAGCATCATGCAGGAAAAGGACCAGCATAAAGACACCAGCAGTTGACATGCCAACATGGAGAGCCTAAATTCTATAAGGTCCTACCCCTAAATAAAGAGTTTCATGTAGGCAGAGGCGACAGAGAGAGAACCAGTTGCCTCCCAGGCTGAGTTTCCACATAAATTGTCCAATCCCAAGTGATTGTCCCTGAGCACATGTACATATAAGCAACAGTAAACGGACTCAGGAGAGTGTATATATGTGTGTGTCTAACAATAATTTTTAAAAAGGACTCATAAATTAGGGAACTGGGCATGAGAGGAGTTGGGATGATGATCTCAATGTGTTCTACTTGTTTATGACATTCTGAAAATAGATCTTTTAAAGAAATCATGTCGGTGGGTTGATGGATGATAGAGTATTTGCCAGCAGAGACCTTCAGTGTTACCATCATACACACACACACACACACACACACACACACACACACACACATACACACACACACACACACCTAGAAAGAATGGAGGTAAGAAATATAAGAGGGCCAAGGAAATGACACAACAATTAAAGCACTTATTTTCAAAGCATAAGGATCTCAGTTCCAGTCTCCAGCACCCATGGTAAATGCTGTCCACCCATAATTCCTGCTGTGGCAGGCAGAGGAAGGAAATCTTCAGAGGAAGCTGGCTGTTAAGAGTAGCTATCAGTGAGCTCTGGGTTTGACTGAGAGATCAACTAAGATAGAAGAGTGAGGGGGGATGATTGCACATATCCATCCAGGCCATCAATGTGAATGCACACACACACACAAATACACACATAAGGC
Source organism: Mus minutoides (assembly GCA_902729485.2). Classification (NCBI taxonomy): domain Eukaryota; kingdom Metazoa; phylum Chordata; class Mammalia; order Rodentia; family Muridae; genus Mus; species Mus minutoides. The sequence goes on along the minus strand of LR750414.1, from coordinate 91,276 downwards.
ACTCAGACATATGTAAATGTGTACGCATACCATGCACATAGACACATGAGAAAGTAGCAAAATGTGTGTGTGGGGTGCTAGACATAATTACATGTGTGCGCAGCCTATGACCAGCTAACCCCCCAAAAAATAAAAATTAAAGAAATATAAAATGTCATGAGGTGAAAGTTTGAAGCAGTTTTATGAGAAAAGGTAATTTTTGAAATGTGGCATCCATAATTCTTATTTCTGAGAACTGTTGACTGCAGTCGTCAGACTAGAAGGCAGACTTTGGAAGACTGAAGAGGGAGTGGGCATTTTGAAAGGGACATGTATTAGTCACTAATGTGTTTCTGTGACCACAATAGATTATCAAAACAACTTAGGTGGGGGGAGATTTATTTTGGTTCTCATTTACAGGAGAGTGCATGGCAGAAAGGGTATAAGCGGGAAGAATGCGATCCGGAGCAAGAACAGAGCAGGAACCAGGAGCACACAGAATATGCAAAGATAGGCACCAGCACATCACTGACAGAATTCTACCTATTCAGATCTCCTCTTATGGGTTCCACAGCTCCCCCAAATAGCACCACCAGTGGGAAAGCTTTCAAACAGGAGCCTAGGAGACATTTCACATCCAAGCAGCGGGTGATGAGCAGGAATTCTTCTCGTAATGTTTGGATAAGAAGGCTGGCGCGGAGTTGGTCAAGAAAGCCAAATTGTTAGAAATGTCTTAGGATAGGAATTGATAGTATTATCTACTATAGCAACAAATCCAAGCAAGAGAGATTTTAAAAATAAAGATTAAAAAAAAAAAAAAAAGATAAAGAGGCTGGTGGTGCTGGCGGATGCCTTTAATCCCAGCACTGGGTGAGGGGCTCCAGGAGTTAGGGGAGAGGCAGGTGGATATTGAGTCTGAGGCCAGCCTGGTCTACAGAGTTAGTTCCAATATAGCCAATGCTACACAGAGAAACACTGTCTTGACAAACAAACAACAACAACAACATAACTAAATAAAACAAACAAATAAAAAAGTATTAATGGAGGAGACAGGAGGATGTGATGAAGGAATTAACATGAGAAACCCACTTGGGCAAGATTTGTAATCAGTCGGTTGCTGTGTGCTCAGTATCTTCCTTGCAAAAGGAAGGATGGGCCCTTTGTTCCTGGACCGAAGTGGGACTCAGCAAACACAGACTCAGATGTCAAAGGTGCCTTTCACACAGACATTCCCACAGTTTGACAGAGTCCTTTGTACTATCAACTTTGGACAGTTTATCTCTGGTCATTAACCCAGAGCTACTCTGGCCCTAAACTTTTGACTCCCGGCTCTGTTCTGAGTAGTGATTTATATACAAAATATAATGTTGTCAGTCACAGACTTCATGTCTCGTCCGAAAGTATAACCACTTTTGTGATGGTGAGCAAATTGGAAAATAGGAGAGATGCTTTAGGAGAACGACAGGGCTAGAAAGATCTGGGTTTGACAGAATTGGAGCAAAGAGGAAGAAGAGTTTAAAGCCATCTTCAGAAATGTAATAAGTAGCTGTTACATCATAAAATTATTTCTATCTATAGGACTAAGTTGGAAACCATTAAGCTAGAAACAAAGAAACCTACTCCATGGAATGCATTTAGCAGATCCAGTTGCTATTACGCTTTGATTTTCCAGATTTTGATTTGAACCATAACCCCAAGAGTGTCCATCATTAAATTATCATGGCTAAGCATTGCTGTAATTTTCACCTTCTTGATTCAATTTACATTATTTATTTAATGACAGAGGCACCCTGATTTACATATGTAATGAATGGGTATTTTTAATTAAGGAAAGTGCTTTTCTAGACATGAAGGTCTGATCCTTTGTGCTGACACTTACCTTCGTTTGATTTATTTCTACACATATCAAATACTCGTTGTACTATATTTACAGTCCTAAGTCTTCAGATATCAATAAGCATGTGCTCACGCATACAGAGAAGAAAGGGTGAAGAAAATTTACATACTTTAATTCAGAGATACCTTAAGATTTTATGTAGCCATGTTTTCCCTAAGGACACTATCACTTACTGCTAAGTCTTCAGCATAGCCTAGCCTGTGTCTCCAAGCATCCCTTGAAGACTAGCCAAATATTCTTACATTTAGCATTACTTCCACCATGCTGTGACCCCTGGGTGTTCAGATAAGGACAGTTAGCATTCTGGGTAGTACAATGGCAAGAAACACCCAGAAGTCTTTTCTGTAGAAATGACATATAAACTGAATGTTTAAGGCAGCTAAGCATTGGTGGTATACACCTTGAATCCCAACACTCAGTAGGCAAAGGTGGAGGCGGGGGGGGGGGGGGGGGGGGGGGGTGGAGGCAGTTGGATCCCTGTGAGTTCAAGGCCAGTTGGTACTACAAAATGAGATCCAGGACAGGCAGAGCTACACAGAGAAAACCTGTCCCAGCATCTTCAGCCCACACAAAAAAGAAAAGTAAATATGCAGAGTTGAAGGACTAGAGGGTCGTTCACCTCCATAGAGACATCATTGTAATCTCTTGAGTGTTAACAACCAATCTCAGAGGAGAGGCATCTTGCAATCAGTGTTCAACCTATTGAGTATAAAGAAGTATAACTGAGCTGATTGTCAGAGCAATAGATTCAGGACATAGTTCATGGAAATCAGAGTTAAAAATCACTTCTCTTTTTGCTCAAGACTATTTATTGATGACCTATTACGACAGTCTGGGAATATAACAACACATAAAGTAGACAAAGTTATATTCTCAAAATGTTATGTCAAAAAGAATGGATGAAATTTCCCCAGAGTAGTTGAAAAGAAAAAATACAAATGTCTGTGCATGTGGCGTATGTGCAGCTTTGGAAAGAAAGGAGAAAATGTTAGAGTACTGACATGACTTCTTCATACTTACATATAAAACCTATCCTGAGAAGACAGTTAAGGAAGGAAAGGTTGCTGAGAGCAGAGAGAATAGTAATGTTACAATCAAGAAACAGAGTGAAGGAGACCTAGAACTCCCAATGTTGAGCCAATTTCCCTTTTTTGGGGGGTGGGGGTGGGGGTGGTTTTGGTTTTTCAACACAGATGTTCTCTGGGTATAGCTCTGGCTATAGACCAGGCTACTCTTGTATGCGCAGATATCTGCCTGCCTGTGCTTTTCTGATTGCTGGAATTAAAGGCATGTGCCACCATATTCCCAGCCCAGTTTGCCTTTTAGGAAGGTTGGTTGTTGAGCAAGGAAGCAGGATCAGATTGATTCCTGAGGAGGACCATAGACTTAGGGCAAAGTACTCAACCAGAGACACTTTAACATATTGTAGTTGAAAAAAATGTACATCAACAGCAAGAAACAGGCTGAATTAAGAAGATACAAGTGAAAAGGGACTGCACAAGGAGAGCAACCTCCCCACAGTCAGAACTGTGAGCTGAGGTAGTGAGGAGGAGAATGAAGAGCCAGGGGCCATTGAGAATAAGGAGGGGCTTCCTGAGAAAGTGGCTCATGGCTTACAGGAGGAGACTTTTCTTGAAAGGATGGGGAGCAGTCATTTAGAACTGATACCAGAGAGCTAGAAGAGAATCTCAATCCTCACCTTACCTTCTGCTGAAGAGATTAACCCAGTAACATGGCTGCTCTGGTAAGGGATCATAACCAAAGATTGTGCAGAGGTGAGAAGCTTCCAGGCCTAGGCCTAGGGAGAGTTAGATAAGAAGGCTCAGAATCAGCCGAAGCCATGCATTAGTAAAGTGTGGGTATGGCTCATCTCATCTCTTCATCTGAGGAGATAAAAGTGACATTTACATTTACGGAGAACACATAGAAGAGTTTATTTTTTATGAATTCATGTCCAGAATGTAGACAGACTATGGAAGAAAAGTGAACAAGTAGTCAACTGATTCAGCAATAATAAACTTAAAGTTGTAAGAAGATAGAAATTTAAGAAATAGTTTACTAGTATGCTGTCCTCCTTATTTCCTATTGCTGTAAATAGACACCATGACCAAGGCAACCAATAGGAGAAAAAGTTTACTAGTGGGCTCACATTTCAGAGGGTGAGTTCAGGACCATCATGATAGAGAACATGGTAGCAGGCAAGCATGCATATGCTGCAGCAGTAGCTGAAAACTTACATCAAATACATGTAAGTACAAGGCAAAAAAAGAAAAAAGAAAAAAAAAGCTAACTGGGAATGGCTTGGCTTTAAAATGTCAAAGCCCATCCCCAATATCATACCTCCACTAACAAGGCCACACCCCCTAATTCTTCCCAAATAGTTCCACCAAAAGGGAACTAATTATTCAAATATATGAGAGTTTAATGGTGCAAATCCATTGAAGAGGGAGAGTCTGAATGTAAACTTAAATCTGGATTGGGAACTGACTCCTTCCTAACTCCTTATAAGAACGTCTTGTTTGCATAATTATTTTACTGTCTTTATTTGTTCATGTCAACACTAAGAGCTCCTATAAGTCCATGTTCTACTATCACATTTATAGGGGTTAAAAACTAAATTACTTAAGATCACATATTGAATAAAAGAATGGAAGTCGACTGAGTCCACACTTGACTTTTCTCCTGTAATGGCCTTGGTCCCATGTGAGTTTGAGATGGACACTAGTTCATGAGTGTAGTCAGTCCCAAATTCCTAACCCCTGTGTGGAAAACAATAAGAGGTGATATTGTCATTTCCAAAAGGCAGTCCTACATTGTTCATTAGGCTTGTAGTTTTGGTGCTTAAGTCTCAGAATCGTTCATGCTGGCCCATCCAGGATTACAAGTAGACAGGAGTGACTAGTTAGAAAATGAAAAGTGTTCTATCTTGTTCACGTGCTCTCCTTATATTTCTTCACACAGAGGATATTCTTCCGTACTGTAGACCTACTTTCCCAACGTCAAACAACCCTAGAGATCCCAGTTCCTCAAGCTCAATGTCATCAAGAGGATCAGGGAGCCGACAAAGAGAGCAAGCAAATGTGGGCCGAAGGAATATGGCGGAAATGCAAGTACTTGGAGGATTTGAAAGAGGAGATGAGAATAATGAAGAATTAGAGGTATGCATAATTTTCCCAAAGTTTTAAAGCATTAGTCTGTCTGTAGACATGATGTCAGCCTTTTAAGTTCTGAACATCTGTCAGCATGCAGACATGTAGCCATTTTTTTAAAAACAAAATTTTTAGCATCCTAATATCATACATGTTTTCTATCCGAAAACATGTGAAGAAATATGAACTTTAAGTCTTCATAAACATCATTGTTAACATTTAAAATTGTGAATGAGTTCTAGAAACACAAGTTGGGAAATAACCTGGTCTGACATGTTATAATTCATAGTATTTTATGAGTCTTCAATGAGGTAAGCTATTATGATGTGTATGTAGCCTCTATTGTCAGTCATCAGGCATAAATTGACTAACTTTCCAGCCCTCTTTCACTTTCACTGGTTTGGAAAAGAGCCAGCCCAAAGAAGAGCTCTTTCTAAGTCAAATGCCTCTTCTTATAATCTAAGGATAATGTACAAGATATAGTTTGAAGTCGTATTTAAAAGTTCCTTCCCTTTAAAAATTAGTATGTTTTTTTTCTCTTTAATAAAAAGTTACTCACAGACAAACTTATTTCTTTACAAAGATATTTAATCTCAAGTATATGCTGAATGAGTTTGAGAGTCTTACTCCAAAACGTAAGATGAAAATGTTAAGAAATCACGTGTAATTAAATATCATAAGAATCTCATGTTTAGACTTTATGGTTTGGAGTAAGAAAGCTTTTCTCCCACAAACACTGTAGACTATTTGTTTTTCAAGTTAATTTTTGGCCTTTTAAATAGAATGACTTGGGGAGGGGTGACTGAAAGATTCTTTCCATTAAATCCAGTATTTATAAATAGGATACAGAATTTAAATGGTGAGATGCCCCCCCACCCCAGGGGGGGTGGAAGTGGGAAGTTAGAACACTTCTCCTTACCCAGTGCCCTATGCTACTACCTGTGACATCCAGGTCTGCTCCAGAAGAGTTTGGTATTTGCTTGAGGATGCTCCAGTTGCTATAAAGACCAACTGAAGTTGAGAAATGAATTAGTGGTTGAACACCAGTGCCAACCAATGAACGAAGAAAACATTCATAGTCAATGACTATAAGTAAACATAAGACAGTTATCTTTGGATTTGGTTTCAAATTGAATGACAACTTCATCTCTTATAGGAAACTGAAAGCTGAAGACAGCCAGAGAGGCTAATGATGCTAATGTGAAAAAAAAACATCACTCAAGAGGCCTCCTCCCGCGTCTGATGACACACAATACCAGATGAAATTGTTCAGTGCAATCAGAATGGACAAATTGCCGTTTTTATTCCTCCTGTTGGGATAACATTTTTTTAAAAGTTTCTTGGGTTTTTAGTGTTGCTGATTGATTGCCTAACCCTTAATGAACCTCCCCCTGCCACGACGCTGTTGCAGCCGTTATACTTGACTTCCAACACTGGAAGTGTCTTGAATGCTCGCTTCAGCCATCAGCCGGCAAGAAAGAACAGACCAATTCTTTTTGCGATTTGCCCCTGAGATATGGCACTGCACTGCTTATATATCAAGCTCATTGATAGCAAAATGTTGATCAAAGATATAAAGGTGATGACTCAACCTCATGCCAAGGGCTCTCAAAGTATAATTGTTCTATGACCAACTGCTAAGGCCAATTAAAGCATACTTCATTTTACATGATTTTAGAATCAGTCTTTCATACCACCCTTTGCTGGGATAAACTAAAAGTCTTATCACATACAGATCTACAGTTTAATTTGAATGGGGTAGAAGCATTGTAAATATATACTCTTTGCAACTCCTGGTGGTACTTTATTTTGTCTTTATTTCAATCATTGAAATATATTCTTGGAAATGTACTTTTGGATAAGTAGGGCTGAGCCGGTTGGACCTCTGGTTGTCTAGTCATTGTGAGAAGTAAACCTAGCAAAAAAAAAATCTTGTTCTATTTTTCAATCAAAAAGCAACTACAAATGCATATTACACACAAATGGATGTTTTTAATGACCAATTGAGTAAGGACATCCCTATCTTAACTGGCCTAAATTTCTTCTGGTAGTGTCAGATCACCTTTCAGAAGTGCCACTTAAGGAGCTTGGTTTGATTTTTGTTGTTGTTGTTGTTGTTTTTTGTAATGCACTGTTTTTAATCTTTTTTTTTTTTTTGGTTTTAAAAGCACAATCACTAAACTTTATTTGTAAACCATTGTAACTATTAACCTTTTTTTGTCTTATTGAAGAAACTGTTGAGAAGTGTTTTTTAGCTCTGTGTCTGTATTTGCAATATTTGAATGGTGACAGCTGGTGAGATCACGTACCGACTTTATTGTGGGCTATGAACCAAATGGTTCTGATTTTTCCTGGACTTAAAGAAAAAGAAAAAAAAAAAAAAGTTGTTCTAAGTTTTTCGTGGCCAATGTTGAATCTTATAAGATTTCCTTAGAAGCTCATAAGAGGAATTCCAACTTGGAATTGCCAAGTGATGCTTTGTGACTGTAGATTTCTATGATTTTTTTTTTGACATTTTAAGACTTTCATTGACTTTATAATTGGTGCTATTTGAAGAAAACAAAATGAACCTTTAGTCATGCATAGGTATCAGGATTGACCCCACAAAGTCAAACAAAATTGAACCACAAAAAAAGAAAAAAAAAATTAAATAAAAACAAAAGGCTGGTATTCACCCCAAACTAAGTGTATTCATTTAGCTAATTTGAAGAAGCCCCATGTCCCATAGAAAGGATATGCAGTTCTAAGGGAACGATCCACGTGATTAATGTTTTCATTATGTTCATGTAAGAAACCTCTTTATTTTTAGCCATACTTTTGCATACTGAAAATTCAATAATCAGAAAAGTAATTTTGTCATATTATTTATTAAAAATGTTCTCAAATACATCATCCTTCCTTGTGTTGATTTTTTTTCATCGTATGCTTATCAGATTTATTCCATTAAATCACAAAGTCGTTTTGTCTTCGCATTTCACCACCACATTATGAAAACAAAGGAGTTCTCAGTTTTCCTAACGAGCATCCAGGTTCTACTGCCAAGCAAAGACTCTCATTTCAGTTGTGTGAAGTAAGTGGGAGCGGATTCTCGAGTTGAAGTTAGATGTGTGGTCAGAGACAGATCCTGAAAGGTGTGCTGTGTTTGTTTCTGTATGTGTATCTGAATTTCAGTTAGCCTATTTCTGAAATAATCAGGATGCAACTATAACAAGCCTCATTTGTTAAGTTTGAACCACCCATGTTCTGTCACTAAGAAAGCATATAAACCCCATTGCTTGTCAGAGAAAATTTGGACTAGCACTTATATACCAGGTTACACACTGTGATCAATTAAAGCACCATATTGCAGAATTTCACGTGGATGGATGACATGGGTACCATGTCTTGGAAATGTCAAGATCAACAGTATGTCCTGGAGCTTAGATCCCTGGACACCCACCCATCCTGTGATACAGATTTTTCTTCTTTTACCTAAATGTTTGTGTTTACCCGAAAAGCTGAAGAAAAGAAATGGAATATTGAAGGGCTTAATTTAGAATTCAATTTTATAAAAATGATGTAATTATCAACATCTACTTGATACATAAACAGACCTAGAGGTCAAGGAGCTAGTTTCTTTTTTAAAAAAACAAATCACTGGGGTTGGGGGGTGGAAATAAGGAACATATGTAATTGACTGATTTTTCTTTTTCTAGGTGGGTGAACTACTAATAAGCTACTGTCTCTCTTTTATATTACATGCTGCAGTTCACACACAAAAATCTGTACATCAGAAGTCCGGGACAAGACCCGATTCTGGTTTTTTTTTTTTCTGGCTATGTTTCCTTGGACATGTTACCTAACCTCTAAGTCTCAGGTACTTCACCTGTAAGGTCAATAATACCTACCTCATGGAGCGATTGTCATGATTCAGTGAGTTGATGTATCTACACAGACTCTGTAAACTCCACACCGGTATTAAGATATTGTTATCTTTATGGACTGAAATTCACTACACATGCAGTCTCCATTTTTTTTTTTCATTCCTGATTTGTTCCTAAACATTTGCATGAGAGAAAAAGCGTAAGTGTGGTGAAAGGACAAGGGTCCTTCCATCTCTGGTAAGTAAAATTCACTGTGAAATTACCCATTGTGGAATAAATGCTTGCTCTTCTTGTTTGTTTCTTTGCTTTCGGATGCAAGGGCAGTAAATGAATTGCTTGCTGGCATTGTATTTCTGGTATTTTCTTCTTCGCACAGTCGGGAATACAGATATGTCACTTGAGTTCTCAATAAATGGATTTAGTGTCTATTGGGGGCTGCTGTTGTACATTGTAGCAAAAACACTAAACAAACAAAAGCAATGCAGTCTTGGTCTGTATGGGACTCTTCCTGGACAGATGTGAGCAAACATCTGTTCATCTGTCTACCGCAGACAGCACCACAACAGCTGAATGAAATGACACCATACAAGCCCAGTTTAGTGAACCGAGGCATTCTGCGGGAGGGACGTGGTTGCCTATACAAGTTTGGGTGACTCAAATTCAGCTATATCACCAAAAAGTCCACCCCACCATAGACAATGACTCAGAAAAGCTGCATCCCTTGAATTGCCTATACATCATTAGCAGCTGCCCCAGGGTCTTATCCCCAGCAATTGTTTTCTGTGTAGTCATCCTTAGAAAAAGACTCTGTGAACCTTGTAATCATCGTAAGCTTAATTGTGAGTATCTCTCTCTTCCTCCCAAAAAAGGATATGTCTATCTGAGTGATGGCCCAAGGTGAGTAGGGTCATCTCTGGCTTTCTAGAAAATTTCAGATGTGCTGTGGATTTTTTTTTCTTTCATTCTCCACAGGGAGGAAATCTAAATGCCAGAGGTTGGCTCTATGTGAGGATACTTGGAGTATCAAGGTGCAGAGGTCTTGAATATCACTGTTGCCCAATTATCAATGGTCTGCATTTGTCAACTCTTTGGGGGTTTGGTTGGTTGGTTGGTTGGTTTGATTTGGGATTTTTGAGACTGGGTTTTTCTGAGTAGTCCTAGCTGCCCTGAAACTAACTCACTCTAGACCAGGCTAGCCTTGAACTCATAGAGATCCACCTGCCTCTGCCTCCCAAGTACTGGGATTACAGGCATGTGCCACCACCACCTGGTTTCATTCTATTTTTTATTTTTTTATATTTGTCGAGTCTTAGTCTCCATCCTCACTGTCCCCATCCCCATTGAACTTCCCTGATATGTGTGACTACACTGAAGCAGATGGATGTGAAGATGAGAGTCGGAGTTCATTTGCTCTTCTGTACCGTGTTTGGGATCTGGAGAAACCTGAGATTTGGAGGTTTGTCTGTGGCCTCAAAGACTTCAGAATTCTTCACCTGCTACCACTGTCTCCCGAACCCATTGCCCAATGAGAGATGGGTGTTGGGAGCAGTGGATGGAACCAGTTGCCCTCTGAGAGATGGGTGTTGGGAGCAGTGGATGGAAGCAGTTGCCCTCTGAGAGATGGGTGTTGGGAGCAGTGGATGGACGACTCTTACACTTCAAAGAAGAAAGACTAATGATCTAAAAAGAGTTTGAGAACTCCTACTCCAGGAAATAAGGGTCAGTTTTGTTGTAATGTATCTGAGGCTGGAATGAATCTTACAGTTCACAGTGCCTAGCCATCATTTTCAGTACCCATGATAGGACAGTTTTTTCCTGCAAATAGTTCAAAATGCCTCCTAAAAGAGAGAGTAAGCAAACTAGCTGCCACTTGCCTTCTTAATAAAAGAAGCATGAGGGATATGGAGCAGTTAAAGAGCAACTGCATAAGGAAAGTAAATTTGATTACCAAGTTAGTAGTTTCCCTGCTAGGAGACTGTAAAAGTGTGACATTAATGTCTGCACTAAGTCAGGGAATCCTAACCCCTGTGCTTTGCCTTTGGCTAAGCTATCACGAAAAAAGTACAGCGAGTCTCATGCTTTCGTTATTTGTAAATTGTTACACAGAGAGATACTTGGAGAATTTACTTACCAAAGAGAATCAGGGAAGGAGCAAAAGGTGGCTGGTTTTGGTTGGTGTTTCCTCCACAGAGCCTGAGACAGAGTTAGACAGAAGGGGTTTGCTTGGCAATTAATCCCAGAGAGTAGGAGAAAGGTCAATATAAGTCCTTGGAAGTAGGTAGACATGTCCCCCTAGGGAACCTCCCTCCCTCTTCCTTGAAGCTTGCAGAATCTTCTGAAGGAGATGAGTCTGAACACTGTTCTCAGGTCTTGTTGACGTAGGCAACTGCCACTGCTAGGTCTATTCAATCCCTGAGTGCGGGTGATGAGAACACACGGGAAGGTACGGAAAGAAGATAGGACGTCAAAAGACCTGACTGTCACAGTGAGTCCCAATAGGGCCTGCCCACTGGCAGTGGGATTGGTAAAAGTATTTGAATGTGGTATTAAAAAGATCAAGCAATTATACATTTACCCTTTTCTTTTTAAAATAAAATTTAGGAATATCCATGTCTGAAATTAGTCGCACATACTTAATTTATTTTCACACTGGGCTAGCTAGTTCTTACAAATTATTTTTGAGGGTTTTTTTTTTAAGTTTTAATTATCTTAACACTCTAAAGAGTTTTAGAAGAGAATCATCATGGACATAAATCAGAAAGGTATAGGAAGGAACGGTAAGGAAGGTTACTCTTAGAATCACTGCAATCGTGCACTTTATAACAAAGCTACGGGATGTACTATGTATGCCTAAAACAGAATTATCTTCAGTAAAGTTCTTTTTAAAACCTACACATCCACTACATTATTAGGTATGTCAAGTTACTGAAGCCCTCAGAGCAGTCTAAGATTCAAATTAAATTGAGACTGGCGTAAACGAATCATTTGTTCTACAAGTCTATCCCTGAAGCATCATCACAGCGTCATGTAAATTAAAGCTCTAACATAAATCTTAACTTGGGTGAAATATTCATACAAATCTCTTGCTTTATTAGGCTCCCAATGCTTACATTTGTCTACTGTCATGGATGGAAAGTTTCTCCTTCCAATTTCATATTAAAATGTTAGTCTACACTGTGATGCTCATTAGGAGTGATAAGCTCACAAATGTGGACCTCTCAGAATGGGAACAACAACAATAAGAAAGCTCTCTCCTTGTTGTCCTTATAAGATACAATGAGGTATCAACGGTTTGTGACCCAGTAAAGGGCTTTTACAAAATCCCAACCACCAACCACAGTGGCACTTAATCTTGAACTTAAACCCAAGAGAAGTCCATTTTGTTGTTTACTAAGTTACTTTATGTATGACACATTTTAAAAGATAACTATTTATTTTTAAGTGTGTGCATTTGTGCACACACCAAATCTGCATACAGCTGTACTCTATGTACTCTAATACAATTGACAGCATCAGCTGGTCTGGAGCTGGCGTCACAAGCAGTCGGGAGCTGTCCATTGTGGGTGCATGGCCCTGTGGGTGTGTGTCTTCTGTAGATGTAGAGCGTGCTCTTAGCCACTGAGTTTTCTTACCAAGCCCCGTGGCAAATTTTAAAGCAAATAAAAAGATTAGTTTTTGAGAGTTCAGGAGCTCCATGTAGAGGTTAATCTTGGAACATCCGGAAGTTCCTCATCAAGTAAAGCTGTAAGCTTGGCAGCTTTCGAAAAACAGAACTCGTTGGAAATGTCAGCTGAAGCAGCTGAAGGAACAATGTCTGTTCCCAGCTTGACTTCAGTAACTGCTTTCTCTGTACTTCATCTCAGGGCTTCCAACAGTTTAGAGCATTTTCATTAAAATGTGAACCTGCCCCAGTGCCTGACACTATCCCAAGGGGACAGTGACAGCAGAACCCAGTTCAAGCCTAGTTAGAGGGCAATGTCAGCCCATAAACCCAGGGCTTTATGGGAGCTTCAGAATTCATAACTAAGGGCTGCTTGAGGTCTGGCATGGAGATGCACACTATAGTCCTAGAGTCCAAGAGTCACAGGCAGGAGGACAGTTTGAAGCCAGCACAGGCCACATAGTAAGTAAGTAAGTAAGTAAGTAAGGCAGGCTATCCTGAGCTATCATGGCATGACTATCTCAAAAGCCAAGACATAGATACATGTACCGCAGAGTTAAAATGAGTGCCTAGTGTGCCCAGGCCCTGGTTTCTGTCTTCAGCCCTGGAAAGGTTGGGGGAAGAAAGGAATGAAGGAGTGTGAAAACTTACTATGGTCCTGTAATTGGCTCCTAGTTCCAAGAAGGTGGCTTTGCTAGGAGGTCATATTGAGTGACATTGTGTATCAAACAATGGATTAGTGCTTCCAGAATGGTGTTGACAGCCCTGTTGACAGCCCTGGGTAGATTCGATCAGTGCTTTTCAACCTTTCTAATGCACCAACTCATTGAACAGAGTTCCTCATGTTGTGGTGATTCCAACCAAAAAAAAATAACTTTCATTGCTACTAAATAAATGTATCTGAACTGCTATACTATATCTTCTCAGTAATGAATTGATTTAGATAATATATATCCACCATGTTACCTGCCTGTTCTTTAGAGAGGTTGTGAGAGAGACAAAAAGACCAAAAGTCTGAAGCCAGATAGAAATAGAACCCTGCACCCATTCTCTAACAATGAGACTCAGCTGGTCTGGAGTCAGGCCCAGTGACTTGCAATGCCCTGTAGCAAAGAATAAAGCCTAACTCTAAAGCCTCACACCAAATGACCAGTCTCAGTCAGGAGGAATGCTCTCAGAGAGTTTGCTACCTAACAAGAAAACGAATTGCTCACATCTTATCTATTTAAATAGAACCCTTCTGCAAATGACCCTGGAGTCAGCCAAGTAACTAACATCTCTCTTTTATTTTATTATTTGATATTATAATTTAATTACGTTTCTCCTTTTCTTTCCTTCCATCCAAACCCTCCAATAGGCCCCTCTCATTCTCCTTCAAATTCATAGCCTTTAAAAAAAATTAATCATTGTTGCATTCATATATGTATATGAATATATTATTTATTTATAACTATATTTCTTTCTATAATGTGTGTTCTTTATTAAAATTTCTATATAAATTTTTGTCTGATAAATATTTTTATGTTCTTATCTTATGTGTGTTGATCACAGCATGGCGATTATTCAAAAATCATATTTAAAATGTCTCAAAAATGGCCCTTTTGTCTGTAGGAGATTGTGTATATGGTTTGGGTAGGAAGGCAATAAAAGAGTTAATGAATGTAATGGACTTTTTGTGTAAGTTTTTCTTTTCAAAGTAATAATGCAAAATGATGTAAGAGTTCAGTCCAGACAAGGAGAATTAAGGCTGTTTGGAATAGCTACCTTGGGGGAATACCACAAGAATTGAATTGTGAATAAATAAATTACTGAAAAAAAAATGAGTCATTCGTTATGAGCCTAATGCGATTGCATATAAAATCATATTGAATTTGGGCCAAAATTGGGAAGGAATATATAGTCTCAATCGCTCTTGACAAATAGGGGAGTCATATTTGAAATTTGTTGAAATTAGCAGTGGAGAGATTTAAATGGAGTACAAATGTGAATCCTAATTCAAATGGAGTGCTCTTTGTCGAAATGAAAGATGCCCCTTGGGGATAAGAAGCAAGTTAATAAACATTAAAACAATGCCCAACTTCCGTTCTTCATTTAGTTGAAATCAAATTGTGAAAGAGAGGAGGCTTTCTGTTCAGAGTGGGAGAAAAGACAATTCCAAAGGTGCTGTGGGCAACCATTTAAAAGTATGTCATCTCTCAATTTTACATAAACTTAAACTTTTTAAATGCTGTTTAACATCAAAAGACCACTTTCCTGAATAAGAAATTATAAATGCCAGTTCTTAAATATCAGAGCTGTGCATTTATCCACATGGTACATTGTGGATGTACAGTGTTGACTTAAAATTAATTTCACTCCCATAGGCCAGCAGTCATTTCATCTTTATTTTTTCATTCATTCATTCATTCATTCATTCGCTTGCTTGTTTGTTTGTTTGTTTGTTTGAAGCAGAGACTGGCTGGCTTTGAAACTCCAACTGTAGATCAGGTTGGCCTGAAAGTCATAGAGATCCCCCTGTCTGTGAGTACTAGGCCAAATGGTCTGTTCCAGCACAACTGCCAAGATCATTTTCAATAATCTTGAAGTTGACCATGGCCTCACACAGTAGAATTGTTCTTCTTTCCCCAGAAAGCCTGTTGGTCCTAGGAGTGCCTCTTTCATGGTGAAGAAAAAGATTTTAGAGAACATCTAAACTCTTTTTAATACCTGTCTTGTAAAACTGAGGTAAGACATTTATAATTATATTTTATCAACTGAGTCCTCGCAATCTTTGAGGGAGGAAATAAATCATAGGCAAAAAAATAATACATTTCTTAAACTAATAGTGTTAGACTCTGCATATGATTAGCATACATTCAGCGTCAGGTATTTTATCTGGATGATTTAATATCAACAGTTGTTAATTAGGTCTCACATGTTTCAAGTCTGCATAATTAAACAATCATTTTGAATAAATTCTATTTCTTATTCTACTATATAATACTATGCCAAGAAGGTTTACCAGACCATCCTAACAAATACTACACAATCAGGAGAGCTTGATTAAATTACTCATTAACTTTTACTCATTCTCTTTACTCTGATTTCCATCTGGGCATCCATTCGGTGATTCAGCACTCTGGGGAACAGGCTATGGACTGAGGAAGAACATCTCAGAAAATGTTCACTGTGCGTTGGAGGAACAGGCACAACGGAGAGATAGAGGTATTCACATAGCGATCGTGGGCATTTGAAAACTGATTAGCAACCTAGGATTTGTTTTGCCTGAATCACAAAGGCAGAAAAGGAAGTCATAAATTCATTTATAACATGGGAAGTTTGAGATTCTTATAAATTTTGTCCCTTTTACTTTAAAAAAAAAACAGCTATGTTACACTTAAAAATTAAAGTACATGTAAATGAACCAAGACAATATTTATTAAGAACATTTGAGAAGCGTGTCTTGGGTTAGTCATTGTTGTTACTAAACAGACTTTGTCATAGTTAAACTAAAAAGAAGTTGAAATTATGACCGTCCAAGTTTGAATTAAAGTGTTTTATATTTAATTCCTTTTATTTAGACGATCTCAGTTCTTATTAGTCAGAGATCTCTAAAGGAACATGGTTGAGCAGAACAGTCAGATGGGATTGTATTAGGCTAGCTTCCAGGCTCTGGTCTAGCTACTTCAACAATGACTGTCTGCCAATGAAAAGTCCAAGAATCCAATAGTTATTCAGTCCACAAAGCTGGATGCCATCATATGCCATAATCTGGAAGAGCTAAGTTCTAATGCCAGTGAAAAAAAGGAACTTGCAATCAAGAACTAGGGCAGGCAAGCAAAGCGCTTCCTTCTTCCAGGTCCTTTATACAGGATGTCACCAGAAGGTGTGGCCCAGATTTAAGGTAAATCTTCCTACCTCAAAAGATTCAGACTAAAATTAGATCTTCCCACTTCAAATGGTTTAATTGAAAAAAAAAATCAATCATAAGGGCATATCAGCCACTTAATGTTTTAGTTAATTACAGATGTAGTCAAGTTGACAACCAAGAATAGCCATCATAGAGATACTTCAAAGGACAAGTTTTAAACACAAAACATCCAACTTTATACTAAGTGTTTCCTGGCAATAAATAAGTGTATGAAGAGGCCTGGAGAGATGGCTCAGAGGATAAGAGGTTTAAGATTGCATACTACTCTTACAGAGGACCCAGGTTCAGTTCCCAACACCTCTATCAAGTGGTTCACAACTACCGTGACTCCAACTTCAGGGGACCAGACCTTTTAACTGGACTCTTTTGAGCCTCTGCACTCATATGTGTACATAGCCACATTTTATTTTATTCATTATTATGAATTTATTTTATTCATTAAAAATAAAATAAATCCTTTAAAAAAACAAATGTGTGGAGTCGTAAAGCAACAAAAGCAAAAAAAAGCAAAAAATATCTTAACAGGGCACTGGGCAGACAAGTGCTGTTTCATCAAGACTGTGACTCCTCTTGGGTGTAAATCTCTACTCTAGTTCAGACCTGATACTCTTTTCTCAAGTAACTGGCCAATGGTAGTGGCAGAGCATCAACATACTAGCACTCAGAAGTCAAGAGTCAAAAGTAAGAGAAGTTCTCCTAAGTCCATGATCTAAATGTCCTCCATGTTCTTTCCAGGAGTAATTCTCTCTAGAGAAATATAATACACTGTTGGCTTAATCTTTTACTGTAAGACATATGGGATCCTCTACTGAAGCACTGGTCTGTAAATCCTGAAGTATATGTACTCTTGAAGAGAGCAGATAATGAGAAAATACAAAGCAAACAATAAGATACACAGAGATTCTTATACATATTTTTATTACTTTTAGAATTAGTTTTCAATAGTACATTTAACCTCAGTACATGGCTTATATAGTAATTCTATAATGACTATAAATATTTTAGCATTTTCTTCATCAGAAGCAAGGTCAGTGGCCCATCCCTTTGCTTCATGGCAAGGATATTGTCTTAGGGTCTTACTGCTGTGAACAGACACCTGACCAAGGCAAGTCTTATAAAGGACAACATTTAATTAGGGCTGGCTTACAGGTTCAGAGAGAGGTTCAGTCCAATATCATCAAGGTGGGAGCATGGCAGCATCTAGGCAGGCATGATGCAGGCAGAGCTGAGAGTTCTACATCTTCATCTGAAGGCTGCTAGTGGAAGACTGACTTCCAGGCAGTTAGGATGAGGGTCTTAAAGTCCACACCCACAGTGACATGCCTACTCCAACAAGGCTACCTCCTACTAGTGCCACTCACTGGGCCAAGCATATACAAACCATCACAGATTTGACTGTTGGACTAATAAAGAGATGCTATTAAGTTGGAGAGCTTTAAAATCAGTGCAGTTTCCTCTGATTCTTTTTGCATGTTCACTTTGCAGAACCTTGCTATTTGAACCCAGTTGCTGAACTGTAAGAAGACTAACCACCTACAAAGGTCTGGTATAGGTCAGTTATGCACAACTCAGCTTTATGCTTGTCACAAGAACCGAATGAGTCCACGTCTCAGCTCTCTGAGGCACCCCAGTCATTTACAACTTTCTGCAAGGGCTTGAACTTAATGAAGAAGCCATTAAGGTATCACAAAGACAAGCCAGTCCAGCTGTGCCTTTCTGACCAACAGAATCCATGAGTCTGCAAGTTAAAAATCAAGGATGTTTTAAGTCACCAACGTTGGGGACCATTTGTTACACAGCAATAATCGGAATGACTTAAATACCTCTGGTGAATAGAAAACCTGTAACCATGGAAACGGGGAGGAAGAAGACTTGAGCAATAGCATATATTCTAACAGTGTGTGTGTGTATGTGTGTGTGTGTGTGTGTGTGTGTATGTGTGTGTGTGTGTGTGAGAGAGAGAGAGAGAGAGAGAAAGAGAGAGAGAGAGAGAGGTTTGACTTAGGAGGATGTTAAACAAAACCCCTGAACTATGTTTAGTATTAAACTTAGAGAGCAAACTGGTACATTCTCCAGCTGTGAAGAGTACTCACATCAAGTCACAGGTTCTCAGGTTTTACTTTATGTGCCAGAACTGTGATATCCCTTCTCCTTGGTTGGATAGCAATGGGGCAGGGGTGTCAAAGGAAATTCACAAGTTCAGATAACAACGCCTCGGCTAAGAGCCTGGGCCCAAATAGTGCCTTTTACTCTTCATGCTTTCTTTGTAATGTGTAGCCCTTATTTAGAACTTGCTCCACACAATAAATATGACAAGAAAATAGGACTAAAGTTCCTATTTCCCTTTGTAAGGAAAAAGGCTTAAGACAGGAACTATAAAATTAGAAAGTTACAGCATATTCCTCCCTTTTTCACACTATACATGGAACTTAGCAGCTTATAAAGCATTTTCAGATATCATTTAAAATATTACACTCACCACACTTCTAACATAGTAACTTAAGGATAAAGACACTCAGGGAGGGACTGTGCCTGTATCAGTCCATACAATTGGTTAGTAGGACTCAAACACAGACATGTTCCTTGTTCCAGACTTGACTGTCAACTCTTAAGTCCTTTTAAGTTTAGGTTCATTTACATTCCTTCTTTTTCGTATGTATCGTTTATTGTCGTTACATTCATTTCTTGTTTGTAAGAACGGGATTTTCATGAAGTGTTGCCTGAGTTTTCTAACTTGAATCTATGGCCTCACTCAGTCGGAGAACACATATATCTAAAGAATTCTGCCATTTTTACAGTAAGAATTCTGAACGGAAAAAATGCAGCAGAATGCTACAGTGCTGTGCCTTCCTGTGAGGAAAATAAGAATGAATTTAAAGTTGTGGACGAAGCAGATGCAGACAACGCTGAATTGTTAAAGAGATTAGCTAATTAAAGAGAATGAGTCTGCAGTGGGGCAGTAGGAATGACTCCTCGGGGACAGCCCCCCCTCCCCACCCCCGTCATCAAAGGCTCATAAGATGTAGACATACAAATGAATTCTCTTCAACCGGGAAGCAAAATAAATCCTTTAAACTCCCCTTTAAACTCTGAAGCCTCTTGTCCGGTATTGAGTTATTGCGGTGACAGAAGTAACAAGGGTGTCATGTCCTCTATCAGTGCTCTATGCCTGTCCATGTCTTACTGAACTTAGTCATGAGACACAGAGAGCTTTCTTCAGGTCTTCATTTCTGAAGGCTCTGGTGAAACATACACACATAGACACTCATACACACATACACACTCATACACATTCACCCACACCCACACATACTCATACACACACACACACTTACACTCATACACACACTCACATATATACACACAGCCAAACAATTACACACAGTCATGAACACACAATTGAACTCACATACACACACCTCACACACATACACATACACACACATTCATATACACACACTCACAAACTCATACACACTCACACACATTCACACATACACACTAATAACACACTCATATTCATATGCACGCACTCCACACACTCACACACATGGATATACACACAGTCACACACTCATGAACAGTCATACACACACACTTATACACACACATATACACTGTTGGTTAAATTGAGTTGTTATTCTTCTGCCTTGTTAACATTAAGACTGGACATGATACCTCATGGTATGGGGCTTTGTTAGACACACTGAGCTAAGACACAACCTCACTGTCTCAGCATCTTCCTCTTTGTCTTTATCTCTTTTTATTTTTTTTAACTCTTTCACTCTTGTTAGTTTTTCTAGGAAGTTCATTTATCTAACTAAAGGCTTCTGCCATTAGGAACTCATTTTTTTTTTTTGCTTACAATAATTCATCAATCTGGGAAAGTTAAACTCACATCACACAGAGGATATTAATCTTTAAAAACTACACCCATGGTGCGGAAAACCTTTGACCCAGGCTATTCTCTCTTCCTTGCATCCCATACATGTCTTAATAAGAATCACCTTCCGAAGAAGACAATACTTCCCTCAACCATCAGGGAACAAGTTAAACTTTATGTTCTGTAAAGCTCCTGAGTATACATTTACCTTTATAACGTTGGTAGGGAGAATTGAGCAAGATAGCTATCAAGTCATGGGTTCTAGGAGATACTGCCAACAAACAGGGCCCTTCACTGTATTGATTGGACAAAGGTCACCCTCACTTGCCCCAACTCTCCTTCCTCACATTTATCAAAGTGAGTCCTAAGACCCTAATATGAGAGGTACCCTCCATTCACCCAGGAAAAAAGAATTGCCTGTATCTGCCGACAGGGATGTTAGAAGCATAGCAAGCATTCTAAATCCCTACATCATTCTCCTTGATCCTATCAGATGTGTCTATTATTATACATTCCTCCTATCTAGTGTTAAACGGCTTTGAATTTTCTTTAGTGTCCTGGCTTGTTTTGTGTCAGCTTCACAGGAGCTGGAGTTACCTGAAAAGAGGAAACCTCAAGAAATGGTAAGATCCAGCTGTAAGGCATTTTCTTAATTAGTGATTGATCTAGGAGAGCTCAGTCCATTGTGAGTGATACCATCCCTTGGTTGATGGTCCTGGGTTGCATAAGAAAGCAGGCTGTGCAAGCCAGAAGGAGCAACCAGTAAGCAGCATCCTGCCATGGGCTCTGCATCAGCCCTTGTCTCCAGGTTCCTGCCCAATTTGAGTTCCTGCCCTCACCGTGTTTGATGATGGACAGTGGGTAAAGTAAGCCACTTCACCACAACTTAACTGTGGTCACGTGTTTCATTGCAGCCATAGTAACCTGAAGTAAAACACTTAGGCTCACTGAGTCATGGACAATTGTAATTTGCTTTCCCTTTTGATCTTTCTCCAACTTTTCTCATAGAGAACTTAGCCACGAACCTAGGATGTTATAGCAGTGTTGCTTCTCATTGCTGTGGGGAAAAAAAAAAAAAAAAACTGACATAAGCAACTTCCGGAAGTACTTATCATGGCTCCCAGCTTCAAGCAACAGGTGGGCTAGGAATGGCGGATGGAACAGGAAGTGCCTGGTTGCATTGCGTTCTTGGAAGCAGGGAGAGATGAGCAGAGGTTCTCAGCTTGCTTTCTCTGTCTCCTTTCTATGCCCATAGGATGCTTCTTTCTAAACTTCCTTAGAGGCTCCCACATGCCCCAAGGTGTGTCTTGTAGATGCTTACAAATTCAGTCATCATCAACCATCACAGAGGGTAAGGAAGACATTTTTTTCTCCCTTGTGCAAATATTAAGACATAGTGTGTATTTTAACTTGATTAAAGAAAGAACTAGGAAGAAGATGTAATGACCTACAAAGAGTCTGCACAATTGTGTTCAATGTTTCTTTTCTTTTCTTTATTTTTTTTATACAAGGGATCATTATATAGCCCAGATTGGCCTTGTGTGGAACTTACTATGCGGTCTATGCTAGCCTCTGACTTCACGCCTCTTCATGCCTCAAGCCCTGCGTGTTGAAATCACAGAGTCATGCATCAGACTCAGTTATAAAAATAACTTTTAAGAAGAAAAAAGAAAAAAACATTTACTGTGGCTGCAGTTACATCCAGATAAGGCAATGTAATAGGGTGGATGTGTAAGGCACGTGCTTCTGTGATGCCTGGGTTTCAACATATCAGTCACCCCAACTATCAATTTTGTTTGTTATTTTGACTTTCAGTTTCCTGTTGTATAAAGCAGGAATGGGTAGCATCTATAACATGAAATTGTAGGAAAGCAATGATGTAATAGCTAAAACACCTGGCATAATGTTTAGTCTGTTGTGCCATGCTTTCAATAGATAAGATGCCTTTTTGGGAAAGTCATGGATGGGCTGGGCCTATGATCCAAGATTTTAGTCTCTTCCTAGAATTAACTTCTTTTTTTAAAAAAATATTTATTTATTTATTATATTTATATGAGTACATTGTAGCTGTCTTCAGAAACCCCAGAAAATGGCATCAGATTTCATTATGGGTGGTTGTGAGCCACCATATGGTTGCTGGGATTTGAACTCAGGACCTTTGGAAGAGCAGTCAGTGCTCTTACCCGCTGAGCCATCTCACCAGCCCCTAGAATTAACTTCTTAAAGATAATTAATACTGCTTCCATTAACCCAGATGGCATTAATATTCCAAATTGTTTCTCCAAATTCTGCAACGGTTTTTCTTTATGACCACTATCTGGGACACTCAATATAGTTAGAATAATTTTTAAATCAGTTTTTGTAAACCTAGAAACACTTCAAATAGTAACCAGGGAGTCCTCCAAGTCTTAATCTTTAGTGTGGAACACTGAAGCTCTCAAAACAGCTTAGGACCAGGTGACCTATGGCCAACTTTTGTGTTATCTCTGTGGCTTTCAGTTGAGGAGAATAGAACTGGTATAGCATTATGCCTTAGGGAGTCGCCCAGGTGAATGAATAATTCAGTAAACATTAGCTAGTGGATAGAAGGAACAATGGACTAGAAAGATGAAAGGAAGAATCAAAAGTAGCAAGCGTGAATAATTTGTGGAACTAAAGAGCAAGGGCTAAGAGAGAAAGCTGATCAAAAGCTGTAGAATCCTGGCTGGGAATGAAAGATCCAGAAGCCAAATGTTATGGAACTCCCAGCCCAGTAGGTAATGGTACTGCATGCTCTGCATCTTGCCAAACCAACATTTTTACATCTTTTAAAAAGATGCATTTACTTTTATTTAATGTGCATTGGTGTTTTGCCTGCATATATGTCTGTGAAGATGCCAGATCCCCTGAAACTTCAACCACACAGGCAGGTGTGAGCTGTCAAGGGGATGCTGGGAATTGAACCCGGGTCCTCTGGAAGAGCAGCCAGTGCTCTTAACTGCTGAGCCATCTTTCCAGCCCCTCTATCTATGGTCTACAGCGCCAGCTAGGCCCGTTTCCAGACACTTAAATGACAAAAGGAAATTTACTTTACACTCAAACTATGTATAAGAAAGCTCCTGAACTGAAATTGAAAAACTAGATGAAATACAGGAATGTGCATGTGTCTGTGTGTGCCATGTTCTGTGTTGGAATCTGGAGATTTGAAGCATGCATATGCTATTTCTCTCCTGGGAACTCTGTTGGCTCCCTACCTCCTGAGCTTTTGGGTTAGACCTTGGATGCTCAGACTGTCTCCAGGTCATGGCAAGTTGTCTGTTGAAATGTTGAATACAAGTGGCATGAAGTACACCCAAACCCATGAGATTATTGACATTTGTATCAACTCAAAAAACTTCTCCTGAAAAATTATGTTTAGGTTTTCCTTTCTAAGTTAAAGCTGAGGAAGGTTGTCCTGGTTCTACGTCTGAACATGTCTAAACAGCCATCTCTTGTCTTGTTTGCCTTTATAGTGAAATACCAAAACCAGCCAAAAATTCCCTTTTCTAGTAAACCAATTAATGTTTATATATAAAAAAAAACCCAAAGCCTTGTTGTTAAAAAAATTTTCAAAACCTCTTTTTTCCATATTATCTTGATTTATGAGTAATGGATCAAAGACAAATGCTCTATTTTGGAAAGATCTATCTTTCAACTTTTAGGTGAATTTGCTATTTCTTATGCTTCAGGGAATGCTACCGAGCATTTTTATTTACTTTTTCTAACTTTTAATTAAGATTCTTGCCTGGAGTTTAACATAATTTGAAATGCTTTGCAACAAAACCCTGAACATTTATTCACCTTGTTGTAGGGAGGTTGTGAATTCTAACTTGGAGAAAGAGAAGTCTACTGAAAGAAAAAGGAAAGAAAGTGAGGAGAGAAGGGAGAGATGCAAAGAGACAGAGACAGTCAGAGACAAAAAGAGACAGAAAGAGATACAGATACAGAGACACAGATAAAGACACAGAGAGACAGAGGACAGAGACAGACACACAGAGAGAGACAGAGAGACAGAGACACCGATACATAGAGACACAGTGACAGAGAAAAACAGAAACAGAGACAGAGAATGGATTCCTGAGCCTTTTATTTTCAGAGTGTTTGTTTTTGAGATAGGGTCTTATTGTGTAGCTCTGGCAGTTCTAAGCGCTAACTACTCAACCCAAGGTAGCCTTGAACTCCTCTCAATTGTTCTCCCTCAGCCTCCTGAACATCAGCATCTGAGGGTACAGACGTAAGCCACTCCACCTGACTTACCCGCTCCTGATGTACAAACAGGAAGATCTTCTTGCTCCTCTTCTCTCTAGAGTGGGAAGGGAATGGGTTTCCACCTCTGTGACCCTGGGACACGAGGAGGATGTGAGGACAGATGAGGAAGGGGAAGAGGCCTGAGGTGACACAGAAGTTCGGTCCTCAAGTGTGATAAAGGGAAAGTATACAAGCAGTAAATCATTCCAATAATCAACAAATGGTTTTAAGGTTTTAGGAAAAAACAAAATTAAAGTTTTTCCAGAACCCAAATCACTCAGGTCTACCTCTAAATAGTGGGTATGAAAGTAGCAGGATAGAAATCAGGGAAGACAAAAGGGAGCAGAACTCCGCGCCTGAGAATCTGGGTGACGTTAAGAATGCCGGCTCGGGCGTGGTGGCGCACGCCTTTAATCCCAGCACTTGGGAGGCAGAGGCAGGTAGATTTCTGAGTTCGAGGCTAGCCTGGTCTACAAAGTGAGTTCCAGGACAGCCAAGGCTATAAAGAGAAACCCTGTCTCAAAAAACAAACAAACAAACAAACAAAAAAAAAGAATGCCGGCTCAACTGTTACCTTTGCTTAGGGACTGGACTAGGTGTGTCTACATTCTTGGCCTCTTATCCAGAGATGTGCAAATAAGAGCTTATTGTGGTTTGCAAAGAGAGAAGATAAAGATAAGCTGATCTGAACCTTGGTTAGTTGAGTTGGCCAGGTTGTAAATGTCAAAGTGCTGAGACGTGATGGTGAGTCCGTAGCCCTCAGGGGGACAGCAGTTACTCCTCACACTATCCCAGAGCTCAGGGGTCTTTATGGGAGAGGGAACAGAGACTGTGTTAGCCTGAAGAGGGAGCTGGCACCCACAATCTCACAGCAACCGTGCTGTGCTTACTTACCTGTACATGATCAAGCTACCCCAAATCTCTGCAAGGATTAGCAAAGAATTTAGCCTAAAAATGACATCACAGGGAGGGTGTTCTTTGTAAGGACATCCCCTATTCTGTTGTTGGCACATCAAGCAAGTAAAAATCTTGTCTTAAGTCTATATATCAAATGTCCTGTTTTTGATCCTTTTGATTTACTGGGCATCTACTTCTAAAAATACCAGTTAAGGAGACAAGTTACATTAAAAACAAGCAAACAATAAAAACAGAGATGGTATATTTATTTAATGACCATATTGTAAAGAGGAGCATACAAATGAGTCCAGCGACCCTAAGTCTATCCACAGAGTACTTTGCCATGAGATTTAGTTTAGATAGAGGGCAAGAGGAATGTAAAGAAGAGGTCCTGGTCCAGGGATGTTACTCATATCCATCCTTGTCTTGGCTCGAGGATGTTCACAAGATGATAGGTTGTCTGGACTGTGTGGAATCTCTTCATGGGTGGTAATGTCATCTTTTGACTGGCATCACTGCAGCCTTCCCACCGCACTCCCAGCCCCCCAGCATAGGATTCCTCAGGAGATTTTAACTCTCCCTGGTTCATTATTGTATTAATCAAATTGCCAAAGGGAAAGAAACCAAGTGTCTTATTAGATTATCACCTCTCTTGACAGAGTGGACTCGAGACTGGCAATGGGTCTGTTTTACCAAATGAAATCAGAGGTAGTTGGTAAATTAAAGCCAAAAAAGGAAAGGAAGAAAGAAAAAGAAAGAAAAAATTCCGTGTGCTAACTTCTGATACTTAGAAAAACACAAACATGCTTGCCTTGGTTTCTGGCATAATTTGTTCATGACATGAGGGATTAAACAGTAATTGAAAAGCCTTTAATTCAGCAAAACGTTTCCAAAGTTCTGTAAATGTAATATATTCTTTTTCTTTTTCTTTTTCTTTTTCTTTTTCTTTTTGTTTTCTCTCTGGGACAGAGCCACACTAATTAGTTCCCCAAGAGAAGGATTTATATGTCAGAACTAAGGTTTGTCAACATATCACTGGCAATAGTTTCTGAACCTTTTGCCCTGTCTTCCTTTCCCATAAGGGAAATCCGAGGGGAATTGCAATCACCGGGTTACTTTGAAAGCACTGAGTGATAGCGAGGCTGCATTCTGGGAGTCAACAGGTCGATGAGGCTGTTTAGAGGAGAAAAGCCACGATACTTGTTCAGCCATCACAGGGCCATGGCCAACTGTAAACAGTTTTAGAGTGACCTGGCCCTTCAGGTTCTGAGCCAAGAAGTACAGGACACTGTGATATTCACCACACCTATGTCTCCAGTCATGCAATCATTATGGTCTGTAGAACAGGACAATGTTAACTAAGCCTGCTTCTTTGTGCTATAGACGCCCTCTTTAAGTGTAGACATCTCCTTTGTCTGGGCCTCAAACTGCTTTCAGACTCCAACTGTCCACTGTGGTCAGCATATGCATGACCTCTGGCATGAAAATGGCATCCTGTCTCTACATCTCTGTCACACTGCCTCACTTCTCTGTCCTGTGAAGTGGAATAGCCAAAAAGAGCCTACAGAAATGAAGACTCGCAAACTCATGAGAAGACGTCTATTAAAGAATGGATGGCCCTGTAGACTTAGGATTGGAAACAGGTGATATAGCAGCAAGAGATGCCTTTGTGCTCAGGAACTTCTTGCTCTTCCTATGTAGCCTCCCTTCATCCCGGAGAGACCCAAACTCTCTGGAATGAGAGTATTCTGGAAAGAGAGTGACTGGGATTGTTTGCAGTCGGTGACAGGTGTTCTACATTTCTATGATTTGCCTTTTGGGACAGGAACTCTCATTTCTGTGAATCCTTTTGGAAGAGAACTTAAGCCTGGAGACAGGAGGACAAAAGAATGTTAGAAGGACCTGGCTCTCTGGACCTCCAATGCCTTCCTAGTAGAGGGTATCCAGAATGCCAGAACAGCATCTTTTGGGGTATCCTATTCTATTCCCCAACATTGAAATTGGAAGTACTCACTCCCACCCACACATACCCTGCTGTCTCATTTCCCTAGGCAGAACTTGAGACAGCTTTGCCAATTCTTTTATCAACACATGGCTAGCCATAGCCTTCTGCACAAGGGAGATGCTAATAAACATGCTAGACTACTTAGAACAGTAATTTGCCTTTGCTATGGTTAATATTGCATGTCAGCTTGTGACTGGATGCAGGGTCAACTATGAGATGAGACTTGTGCACACTTCTAAGGGATGATATAGATTTGATTAATCTCTGACCTTGCTGCAAAGGGTTTTCTTGCTTAGAGTAACTGAAGTGGGAGGATCCCTCTGAGTGTGGTGATGCCTTCTGGTGTCAGCCCCATCAAAGGCAGGCCTGAAATGAAACTTGCTTTTCTTCCTGCTTGACTGCAGATCTTATTGGCAAATCCATCTACTCTGTTAGGAAGTTCATCTGCTATGTTGTGCCTCCTGCCATCTTTCTGGCATTAGAATCTAACTCTTTTGGCCTTTCACTGTGGGTCAAAGACCAAGAATCCTCTGGGCATTCAACACCGGATTGATACTGCTAAAGCTTCTAGCCTTGTGGACTGAGAACATATCTGCTCTCAGCTTCTCTTGTGTGAAGACAGCCATTGTTAAACTACCCAGACTTAAGCCAACCTAAGAGCTTTCTTTAAAATATACATTCGTTGATTCCTTCTGCTCCTCTGCAGACCCTTCAGGACTACAGTCTTCTTATGGTTACGTTGCATGTCTCTATTCAAACGCATTAAATTGCTTTAATAAGTGTTATCTCTAGATAACTTTGTTTTCAGTTACTTATTTATAGTCCTCCGATCAGGCACTATGCCTGTTTAAATATGTAAAAATATGTTGCATGACAATGTATAAGTTATTGTTCTTCTGATCAATTTGATCCTGTGTTTTAAATGCCTCCCAAGCAATGCCACCTCTTGTTTAGAAAAGAAAGTCTAAATCCTGTAGCACTTTTGCATTTAGGTGCTTTAATCATGCCAGGGCACTCCTAGTAATTCAATGCTGTCTGTTCTTCTTTCCACAAAGAAACCTTTTAAGGAAAAGGCTTAATCAACAAGTTGAGAAAAGGATTAAAAATGTTAATGTATCTAATTTCAACTTAGAAAGGAATTCAATAATTGTGTTATTTTCATCTTCACGTGTCCTTTCTCATGGAACTGCTTAGGAGCTAAAAAGTGAGTAGATTTTATCTGGTAGGGACGGGGTATCCTTGAAATTCTAATGGTCAGCATGCCGAGGAAGGTGGATCTTGATTTTAAGGTCAGATGATGGCCTAAATTTCAGTTAGTTTGAGCATCAAGATAAGGACCTCAGAATACTGAGTGGGAAAGGAAATAGGTAAGCAAAAAGAAGCTGCAACAGAGCAGGACTGAAGCCTGGTGGGGCTTTGAACTTGGGTTCCAACATATGACATCTGGGCATTGGAGAACGCAATAGAACAGGATAATTCTTCATCTCTCCTCACCTTCTATTCTTGAAGCAGGTCAGCAAACCTTAAAAACCCATCGGAGAGGTACCCAGCAGAGACCCTGCACAGAGGAACCAGCTTAATTCTGAAGACTAGGCATTCAGAGGAGAGCAGAAGGCTTCTTGCCGTGACCCTCGGCCTAGATCCTTAGCAGCAGACCAGAACTGTCTATAGGGTCAGAAATTTCTAAAACTACTCATGTCTTTCTCAACCCTAACAGCAAAAACGCACAGATAAATCAGATTCACTGGACCTTCATTTCCGAAGGCTCTTTCATAATGTCGAACTTACTTTTAAAATGATATGTTATGCTTTTTCTCTTGTAATTCATTTCCTAAAATGATTTCACTCTTGGACCTAAATTATAAAGAAAAGACTTTTTTTTTACCCTTGATAGTTTTTGGCACCCAGTGAGGGATGACTAATATTCTTTCCTCACTCTGGAGCTTGGAGAAGAGATTCCAGAACAGACAAGAAGTTAGTGAGCAGAAAGAATTCTCACCAGGGGTAGCTCTCCTGCATCTGCCTGTTTCAGAGCTGGAGAGGGGAAGACGGTAAAATCTTGTCCTTTCTCTTTCATATTCAGCGATGCTTGTGTATCTGCCTGGACTCTAACTCTACTTGGGGAATGATGCATTAACTTACCAATCCTTTCTGTCCTACAGACCATTCGCTTTCTGATTTGTCTTGCTATGTGTCCTGAGAACTTGACTCCAGGTTTTAAAAGGCACCTCTTTGCCGATTTTGAGAGCCAGAACAGGGGTTCTTTATCTTCTTATGAAAGGCTTCTGAGTGTAGAAAAAAAAAATCATATTAAATCCATTTCACCCATGTGTGGTGATACACACCTGTGGCCTCGGACCATCAGGTACAGATAATACATGCTTAAAGAATGAAATCAACTGAGCCTAACCAAGCCAAAAAAACTTTTACAACCATGCTACCACTAAATATGACCTTCGATCAAACATTTCTAATCTTCATCTCACTGCACACAGGGAAGCACCTTTATATGGTGAATTTGTGTAAATGTGGATGTGTTTGCACATGGCTAGAAATAACAGGTCAGTGACTCAAGGCCTGCAACAGCATTGGTTAACCTCAAATCTGAATTTTTCTCTTCCATAAAACAATTATTTCTGGATAAAGCTTGATCATCTTTCTTTATATCTACAATGGCTTTGTGAAACTAGTCTTTATCTAGGATATACCAATGAAACAAGATGTGTCATGTGGGAACGGAAAAAAAAAAAAATGGTGTTCCACTCTTGAAGGACCTTGGTGGAAAAACTGTCTCTCCCGATCAAAAACAGCTGCAAACCATGAGCGTGAACTTCCAGCTGTTACACGAACTGTAAGCAAACTAC
This sequence comes from Mus minutoides, assembly GCA_902729485.2. Lineage (NCBI taxonomy): Eukaryota > Metazoa > Chordata > Mammalia > Rodentia > Muridae > Mus > Mus minutoides. Next base: position 60,902 of record LR750414.1, on the reverse strand, counting down.
TACGGCTATGCCACTGGGAGACTCTCACAACTTCTAGAAATGTCTTAACTAAAGCGCACCTTGAGGGCTGGGATGATTGATGTTCTACCTCAGCCACAACCCGTTCCCGGCAAATAGTGTGCCCCAGATGGAAACGGGTTCAGATCACCCAGGTAACTCATTAAAGAAATGGATGCAGGAGGACGGAGTGAACAGCTGTATCAGCAAGTGCTCATAGCTCATTAAGGGAACACAGTTCAGGAGAGAGAAGAGAAGAGAGAAAACTGCCTACTGTCTAAACCTGGGCACTTTTTCTTAGCACCATTCTCAGAATCTTTTTCTACATCAAATGTAAATATATGTAAAATAAAAAAATAAATTCCATGTCTATCTTTCTATATCTATCTACCTATCTACCTATCTACCTATGTATCATCTATCTATCTATCTATCTGTCTACCTGTGTATCATCTATCTACCTATCTACTCATCTATTCATCTATCTACCTATCTATTCATCTATCTATTCATCTATCTATCTATCTATCTATCTATCTATCTATCTATCATTTATAACTAGCTATCCATCTATCATCTATCTGTATCTATCTATCTACCTATCCTCTATCTATCTATCTATTATCTATCTATCTATGTATCATCTATCTATCTGGTGTCTACATATGTGTGTTACATGCTAATATGTATTACCCATTGTTTTTAGCTGTAATTCCTTATGTAAAATTTAATACCACGCGCTTATTTTTTTTCTGTGCTGAGCAATAAACCAGGAGCACGGCACACATTAGGGAGGTGCCCCGGCACCTAGTTGAACCCCAGCCTATTGTTTTTAAAGTCAGAGATCTGCATGAGATAAGTGATAACGTTTACTCAAGGAACTGGAAAATGACTCAGCAGTGAAAAGACTTCCTTTGGCCCAGTGGTGGCACACACCCAGGACTCAGGAGGCAGAGGCAGGCAGATCTCTGAGTTTGAGGTCAGTCTGGTCTTACAGAACAAATTCCAGGACAGCAGGGCTACACTTAGAAACCCTATCTCAAGAAAACAAAGAAATAAACACCAAAAATAAAAGAAGAAGTAAAAACAAAAACATAAAGAAATGACTTCTTTTGATTTTTAATAGAGGTCATAAAATGCTAATATTTTACTACTTGTAAAGAATCATTTTTTTTAAATTCAAATATATTTCAACATAACTTAACCACTTGCACTGGCCATGTTTGTGCATAAAATGTATCATTTTTGCGGAGGAAAATTCAGTTTTGTTTGTTTGGTTTTTTTGGTGGTGTTTTGTTTTGTTTTGTTTGAAATCAAAGCAACACCTTCCAAGAATAGCATAACTGTCCTGTCCCAGGGTATGAGCAGAGTGAGGCACACCTTAAGCTGCAGCCCAAAGGGGGAAAGCAAGATGGAAGCCTGGGATGTTGTGATCTAACTGTTAACCTTGGTGTAGGGTTCTCCCACCTTACTGTCACATCCGCTGTTTTACTATCCATAGAACTCTAAATCACTTGCTTGTCTTAGTAACTAGTAGTGAGGTATTTTGACCCAGAGATTTTCTGCAGCCCTCTAGCTTTTGTTTTAAGGGAGAAAAAAATGTTTATTCTGCATTTTTTTTTCTTTCATTCTCTCTATTTGGGCCCTTCATTCCACCTCTTGTTCTTACTAGACCTCCACCTCCAGGCCACAAATCACAAACATTAATTTCCACTTGTCTTTGATTAATCGTCTTCTTTGTTATTCAGGCATCCGTCAACATGAATCATTAAGAATTCCTTAGTAATTTCCTCCTAGTGTTTAATCCGCTTATTAAATGTGTTTACAATTATTCGTCTCGTTTCATCGTGGTACGGGCTTATTGCATTTGACTTTACTGATTTATGGTTTCTTCCTAAAGGGCTTCTCCCTCCTCAAGCCCTGTTGAATTAAATGCTTTCAGATATAATCAACCTGTTTGTACATCGGGTTGGTATTGAATAATTTTACAGTTGGGACAGAATCACTGAAAATGTGTGGTGACGAATGCTTTTCTGATATTATCTCAGTACCTTTTTTCAGCATGCACATATTACACACTTAATTATTATAAAATACAATGGAAAATTATAAGATCATGCATTAAACTCCAAATGTGTCAATGCCAGAAGGTAATTAATGGATTACCAGGTAATGACTTAAATGGTTGGGGTTCCGGTAGTTCTTTGCTTTGTGATTTGTAAAGTGTAATTTTTTTCAAGTATTTTACTAGGTATAGATCATGGTTTTAATGATGATAAGAATTTGTTTAGCAGTTTTATAAATACAACATGAATTTTCTCCATAGGTCATCTTATTTATGTGCTTAAAAAACTCTCATAAATGTATTTTCACCATTATCATTATTCTTGTTAATATTTTCATCATGTTATTACTTCCACTGCATATCTGGTCAACCAAGGCTTGTCTAAGATGAAATGGCTCTTAAATGGACCATTTCGGATTTGAAATCTTGCTCTCAGCCCATATATATTCCTATTGAAAGAGAGATTTCACTTTACTGTAAATTCTAATTATAGTTTCATCAAATTAGAAGTCGGCTTCTTAGAGATTTCACACTTGTTCCCTCTTCATGTAACTATCAACTTGGAATCCCATATTAATGTCTCCTGAGGTAGATGAAGCTAGCTCATGTTTTTAGCAATCAGCATTATTTCTTTAGCTAGCTCCTAATCATCAGATGTCAATTGATATCATTTAGTTCTCGTCAATAGCTTATTTCCCCTCTTCTTTTTATATCAGAAACTGTCTATACTAAAAAGAACTGGGACCTAGATAGCCACATGCTGACTCACTCTGTTTGTACTTCTTTCTCCTGTTCATCTCGTCCAAATGCTTTTAGGAGTCAGTCTATGAAGCAGTGTAATTGATCCTCAATGTTTGCCTCAGTGTCTTAACAACTTGTGACTTGCTTTTGCTACTAATATAAGAGCAGAAGTAACTTGGTCATCTTGGAGGCTACTGTTCAGGTTGCAGTACAAGCTACTAGACATGTTGGTGTTAGGATAGTGGGGGTATTGTTGTGACAGTCCTGACCACGGTGTTTTTGGAATGATTGTGGAAGGACTTGGGAACTTTGGGCTAGAAAAGCCATTTTGTGTTGAGTGCTCATTGAGATGTCCTATACAAGATTGGAAGATAAGAAGAATATTGAGAGCAGTGCAGACAGTAGAGGCCTAGCTTGTCAAGTTTCAGAGGAAAGCAAAGATTCCACTGAAAGATTTGAGTTAAGAATCTGTGCTGCTAATTAGCTGGGGCTAAGGAATTAGCTGAGATGAACCAGATACCAGAACCACAAAAGTTAAAACCTTTGTTTTTCTTTTGATTGTTATTATTTATTTACTTCACATGCAGATCAAACCTTCCCCTCCAACCCCATCCACAACTCCTCCCCTTCTACTTAGAGAAGGGGAGGCCTCCCATGGATATCAACCAGCTTTGGCATATCAAGTTACATTAGGACTAGTGCATCTCCTATTGAACCTAGCTAGACAAGGCAGCCCAGTTAGGGGAAAGGGATCCAAAGGCAGGCAACAGAGTCAGAGACATCCCCTGCTCTCACTTTAGGAGTCCCACATGACAGACACAACTCCACAAATGTTAAGTATGTGCCAAGGACCTAGGTTCATCCCATGCGTGCTCTCTGGTTGGCAGTTCAGTCTTTATGAACCCCCATGGGCCCAGGTTAATTGTAAAATCTTTGTTTTAATGGGACAATTGATGCTGGTTAATTAGAAGCTAGAATTTAGTGGTAATTAAGAAAAGAGAAAAAAAAAATAGCCGGGCATGGTGGCACACGCCTTTAATCCCAGCACTTGGGAGGCAGAGACTGGCGAATTTCTGAGTTTGAGACCAGCCTGGTCTACAGGACAGCCAGGGCTACACAGAGAAACCCTGTCTCAAACAAAACAAAAACAAGAAAAGAGCAGCATCACAGAGGTGAAGTCTTTTGGGAAGGGTTTCCTGAGAGTCAGCACACAGAAGCTGGGTCCCAGAAGCACCCTAGGTTGTACCTTGAGCCAGCAGCTGAAGTTGGTAGTATGAGAGTCACCCAGGTGGTGCTGGTTTTGATGTCATAAAGTGGTCATGAAAAGCAGCTGAGGTTGGGCACTGTGAGAGATCAGGAGAGACCATTGGTGAAGGTACAGCCTCAATAGCTGTTGAAGGCCCGAGACTGAAGGAGTCATGAAGAGATCTATGTCAGAGCCCAATCTCTGACCAGCAGAGAGTGGAATAAACGACATTAACTCCAAAAAGCAGGTTCAGAGCAGCTGCAGCCGCTTCTCTTTATTAGGAGGTTTCTTGCAGCTTCCCCAGCTTCTCAGTCAGTCTTCAGTCTGTTCATCATCATCAATCAATCATATCTCTCTCTCTCACTCTCTGGGACTGTTCACACTTATCCTCTTCCATTCACTCACGTCACCTTACAACACCCAATCATAGCCGCACACATCCAAGGCAGCGTGCAGGACTGGCTGATAGAATGGTTTCTCGAGATGTTGCACTAACCTCTCAAATGAGGTACACGTGTGCATGATTGAGACTGAGGTAAACAATCGAGGTTACGGGGCTTTAGCACAGAGCCAGGGCCCATGCGGCCACGCCCGCTCCCCACAATCCTAGGTCATTGGTAAAAGTGCAGCCCAGTCGCAGCCAAAGATCCCAGCATTGTGGAGATGCCAGTCCCATGGTATGATCACCAAGTTCAGCAGCCATAGAATGGAGCCTACCTGATCTTAGAGGACAAGCTGTGTGTGCTACAGAGGAGCTGGAGAAGTGGCGCAAGCCCCTTATAGGTGGCCAGAAGATGGTCATTGAATTCCAGGTAATTGGATAGTGAGTTATTTTTACTTTTGGAGTTTGGATTTGCTTTGTTCAGATTGTGATTACCCACTTGTTCTTCCCTTTTGAAGTAAGAAAGTATTTGATTTAATTATCATTTTTATTTGTCAGGACCCCACATTTGAGAGACTATGTATTTTCAAAGACTAGATTTAAAAACAGACTGGCTATTTTTAAAAGACAGAATTTTCAAATGTTTGAATTTTTAAAGATGTGGGACTGTAAAATTTGGAATGTTTTAGATAGTAATATTGATATTAACATACAATCTTGGAGAACAAGAAAGGAAAGGTTTAACAGTGATGTGTTTATTTGTCACAAAGTTGTCAAGGAGTCAATTGTGCTGGCTAGTTTTATATCAAATTGACAAAAACTAGAGTTATCTGAAAGGAGGGTGTGGCAGGAATTTGATCACACTGTGAACCCTGAGATTGTGTTATCTACTGAAAAAAAAACATGTCTGTAGTTGTGGTGCAGTTCAGCCCTTAGCACCCACATTTGAACTCAAATAATGAGGGTAAAGATAGTTTGTACAAGGTAGCAACCACGTTTGAAAGTGATGTCTAATCGAGTGGCAGAAAAAGTGAGGAATGAGAGAAAGATTTGACAGAATAGAACCTGCCCAACTCTCACAAGAAGAGAGAGGAAGTCAACGTAAGAGAGACTAGCACAAAGGGATAGAGGTGGAGACCGCTTTCCCAGGTAAGTTTTACAGAGACAGGTTGCAGAGACAGAACAAGCTAGACACAGGTGAAGATAAATTGAGCCAGAGAGTGTGAAGGGGCCAGGAGATTAGAACAGATTGCCAAAATTATTATGAGGCCAAGCAGAACAATTTACTCAGAGGCCAGGAGAGAAGCCACATAGAATCAGTCAACTTAGAGAGGAGCTGAGTGAACCAGCCAGTCAGAGCTCAGAAAGAACTAGAAAGGGCGAGTTTATTCAGTAGTAAGTCTGAAAGGCAGAAAACGTTCTAGGGCTAGACTAAATTGTATGGAGGCTAGAAACTTCCAGGACTAGGCCTAGGTTAATAGACTGGGTCAGTAAGCCTGGGAGACAACAATTATATCAAGATTATTATTACAGGAGGGAACCTCAGTTGAGAAAAATTCCTTCATAAGATCTTCCTGTGAGGCATTTTCTTAATTACTGATTGATGGGGGAGGCCTGCCTCAGTCCATTGTGGGTGGTACTTATCCCTGGGCTCCTGGTTCTGGGTTCCATAAGAAAGCAGGTTGAGCAAATTATGAGAAGCTAGCCAGTAAGCATCCCCCCCCCCCGCCCCCAAGCCATGGTTTCTGTAGCAGCTGCTGCCTCTAGATTCCTGTTGTTTGAGTTTCCTGATTCCCCTCTGTGGTAGACTGTTACCTGGGAATGTAAATTGAAACACCTTTTACTCCCCAAATTGCTTTGGTCATGGTGTTTTATCACAGCAATAGTAACCCTATCAAAGAAAGGTATGAACTAGACCCACCAATCCTGTAAGACTGAGAACAAGAAAAGTAGATCATTCCGTGTGTATTTTAATATAAAGATTCTGTGTGTGTGTGTGTGTGTGTGTGTGTGTGTGTGTGTGTTTTAACCTACAACTCATTGTAGTCAAATTCATATAAAGGCTTCTTTATTGTTATTGCTGGTTTTAGAGATGGGGTCCTTCCCTGTTACGGAGGTTGGCCTCAAGGCTTGTGGGTTCAAGCCATCCTCTGGCACTTGGTTTTGTGTAGCCAAGTCGGCTGGTGGAAGCTAATACTCTGCTTTTGTTGTTTTCCTGAGAGTTGACCACAGGCAGTCTTTCTGGCTTTCTTCAGAAACAGCCTGAGGTTCACACTTCTGGAGAACACTTTGTCTGAAGAGCCAAATGCTGAGAGTTGGTTTGATGTGTTTATCAGCCAGCTCTGGGCTGCACATCTATGTCGCTCTGGCACTGATAAATGTATCCTGCTGAAAGGGGGAATGTATAATAGAGTGTGTGGATGTACAATAGAGTGCAGTCATCTGAGATTCAACTTTGATTTAAAAAAAAAACATAAATGTACAAATTCGAAAGATTCTAAAATATTAAGAAACAATTTTTTTATTTAGATAATGAACAGGAAATTAAGAAAACAATCAACATCTGCTCAGAAGACATTATTATCTTCTAAGAAACACAACAAAACACATCCTGAGTTAGTAGCTAGACTAGACCAGCAGGGATTCTGGCACATGAGTCCCCTTACACTCAGGCCCACAACACTCATAGCCACAGGAACTAACCAGTGTGCACCCAGGCACAGGGGGTTAACACGGAGCTGTGGTGTCACTGGCAGGTGTCAGGCACAGAGGTGCCTCTTTCTACCCTAAAGTTTGATTGACTTGTTTTAGTTTTTCTTTCTCGACTGAGGAAATCTCACTACATAGTCTGGGCTGGCCTTGAGTTTGTGGTCATCTTCCTGCCTCAGCCTCCTGAGTGCTGGGATTAGAGGCATGTGACAAACTCAGTCCAAAGCTGTTCTTCCCATAGTAGAGTACAAGAAGCAAACCTCTTCCCTTCTATCCCCCCCTCCCCTTTCTGTGTAGAATAGAGCTCCCAATTTGGGTTGGAGAATTCCTAATAAAAGCAGTGTAATACTTAGGGTTCACTGTAATTTTTAAGGTTTGATGTTTTTTTTTCCCCCTTGATCAGGAGTTGCCAAACCCTTTCTAGAGGGCTATGCTTTAGTCTGCTAAGTCTGTGGTGATGAATTTGCTGTAAAGTGGACGAGTTAAACAGCTGAAACTTACTATCACACAGTTGTGGATGGTAGCTGTCCTCCATCAAACCTGCCAAGTTTTGTTCCTCTGGACCGCCTTGGTCTGCAGTGGGTCCTTGTTTGGTGTTCTGCCTGCACAAACTCACAGAGTTACTTCCTCTGAGCAGACACAGCCCCGCCCTTCTGACCTCATATACTTAACTGCCTCTTTAAAGACCCTATCCTGGAATACAGTCACATTAGAGGTCAGAGGTACAACATATAAATTTAGGAATGACATAATTCAGTCCAGAATTGGCCAGATGATAATAATTTTAGGTAAGGAGACCTCAGGGTCCCTGACATATGTAAGTATTCATCTCCCCATTATGTTGCAGAGCACCTAAACACAAAAATGTGAATGTCTGTGTTAAAACAAAATCATGAGTGGATGCCCAATGTTACATAGTTTTTGTGTATTATTAAATACTGTGTTTTTGTTTCTAACATGTAAAAAGATGTTAGTTATTGTTACTGGTGTGAAGGCAACAAAAGAAAAAGTTTTGGGGATGATATTGGTCTGCAGGCCAGACCCTTGTGCTTTGGTTTCCCAGGGTGCTATGATTGTGTTGTCTTGTTCTGATCTTGCAGGTTTGATTTGATGGGTAAAATTCAAACACAGTGGATCAATGTCTCTGATCTAGAGTCATAAAAGGGAAACTTCCAACCATCACTAAAATAAAGGACATATACCACAGACTCTTGAATATTCTATAATTGGCAGAATTTACTCTCTCTTGAGCAGAGTAGTAGAAGAAATCAACTCTGATGCTAGGAAATTTTAGTACCTTCTGTAGTGATTACTCTCATAAAAAACAAACAAACAAACAAACAAACAAACAAACAAACAAAAGCCTAGCAGTAGAGTCAATATCTCTTTAAGAAAGTCCCAACTGACAAATTCAGTTGCACTTCTGGGAAGGGGTTTTCCAGGTCTCTTAGTTATGTTAAAATCAAATTTCAAGTATTCATTTAGTTTTCCATTTTTGCCTTGTGTCCTCTGTTCAGATTCCCAACGTGGCAGGGCACTGTGCGTTCTATAGAGGGCAATAGAAGAAGGGGATAGAAGTGGGAGTTTCTTCATCAGCTGTATTATTTCATCACATACAAAATATGGTTCAGGTTCATTTAGGAAATGACAGAACATAGCACATTTCCCAATACTTTCTCTGTTCTTTTCTTGTGTATGTGTGTGTGTGTGTGTGTGTGTGTGTGTGTGTGCCCGGGCTCAGGATGGATATTGGAAAACTTCTTCAGTTGGCCTTCAACTTGATCTTTTGAGGTACAATCTCCTTTTAACCCTAGAGCTTGCTAACTTTGAGCCAGTTTTCTTCTTGCTCTGAGGGGCCCCCATATCCCCCTACTGTAGTTGGAATTATAGGCAAGTCAATATACCCACATAGCATTTAAGCATCACATTCTGATTATCTTGATTGTGTGTGTATATATATATATATATATATATATATATATATATATATATATAATTTTGTGGGTTGCTTTCCTAATAATTTCCCCAAGTCAGCCTCAGTCATAAGCAGTATGAAAGAACAACTACTGCTTTAGATTTTGAAACATGCCTACCATTTTATCGTCCTCATACTTCCATCCTGAATTTTAAGCGTTCTACAGAGGATGGATCATGACCGGCAAAAGAAGAATTTAGTATCTATTTGTCTCCAGATGGTAAGAATGATTGACATAAGCACTTCTTCACAATTGCACTTTTCCAACCATTACAGCAACAACTTTTAGTAGAGCACAGCAGAGTTCTAACGGCATACGCTTCCATGGATTAAATACCACTCAGTCAAACCTGTTACCCACACCCATGAACTGACTGACTTTCCAAATCTGAGTAATGCCAGGTGCAGTATTTTTAATTGGAGAAGTCAAATAAAAAGTCTCCTCTATGATGCGGTCTCAAGGGCTCCCCTCCTCCATGACCTAATTCTTTCACTTGTGTCAAGTGTCTGATGCCTAAAATCTGGCCATTATAAGAAAATTGTGTGATGAAAAATCGGTGTGTGCACCAAGATCTATCTGCAGGAGGCATGCTCCTGTTTGCAGCAGAGGGGACAAGCAGAGGGGACAAGCCCAGGGCTAACTTCATTCCAGCAGTCCTTACTCATTTTCCTTATCCCTTCTCTTGCTGTTGGTCTCAGTCCCTTGAACTTGGCTCAGTCCCAGAGGACCTTTTCTTCTTGGCTTGTGCAAATCCCTCTGGTCTACAGTTTAGAAAGGCGTTGATATTGACATCAGCTTGGCTTATAGGCTTGCTTCACAGGGCTGCTTCACCCCTACAACTGAAGGCTAGTCCTGTCTGCTAGCTACTCTCATGCTCATGACTGGGATTTGTGTTAGAATACCCAGAATGACTCTTAAAATGTTCAAAGTTGGATGCATGTCCTTGTTATAATTGGTTAACATTAGGATGGCAAGATTATTCTTGATTATCTGCCAATTCCTGATCCTTTTTTTTTTCTTTTCCATACAAGGTTTCTCTATGTAGCCCTGGCTTTCCTGGAACTTGCTCTGTAGATCAGGCTGTCCTCAAATTCAGAGATCTGCCTATCTCTGCCTCCAGAGTACTGGTATCAAAGGCTTGTACTACCACTACCTGCTTCTCCCATTTTTCTTTTTCCTCACAAATACATTTTAAAATTTTTTGAAATTAAAATATAATTATACCGTTTATCACTTTCCTTTCTTCTCTTGCTCTCTCTCAAATTTATGACCTCTATTTCTTTAATTTTACATATATGTATTTATATATGCATATTATTATATAATACATATAATTAGTATATATTTGTACCATATAAATATATTTATAAAGTATATATATATATATATATATATATATATATATATATATATATATACATACATACATACAGATATATATACATATACATATACACACATATGGACTAAGCATTTATATATATATATACACAAATGCTTAGTCCATATGTTACCCTGTATGCATGTGAGTCTATGCTTTGAATGCTTTGAACTTGAGGACTCTCACTTGAGGTAGACTATTTCTCTCTCTCTCAGCATTCTGTGGTCACCTGCAGTCCTTTGTCTAGTGCAGAAAGTCTCATGAGGTTTCTCTGCCATGTAAGCTTGTCCTATGGGCATTGTGCTTGGTGAGGCCATGTTTAGGCAGCTGTGTCCCTAAGCTTCCAGAGGTGTAGCTCCTCCAACATTTCTAGGAGATGAAAGCTCACAGCCGACTTCCTATTTCACCTGTCCCCCATCCGTTTTTAAATTTTTCAGCCCTTCAAAGTCAAAGAAGAGACATATTTAGAGACAGACAATGAGAAAAGGGTGTGACTTCCCTTAGTGGTTTGGAGGACCAGAGAAGGAAACTAAAAGGTAATTTTAAGCAACATGTAATAGCAGGAAAATTAAACAACGAATCAGACTGAGGACACAATCTTCCTGATGTCTTGATCTTTAAGCAATTAATTGTATTTCAGACTTTGGATCTTTCAAACTGCTAGACAATAAAGAGGTGTTCATTCTAAGCTCCTGACTTGCAGTAATTTATCAGACCGCCAGTAGATACAAATATATTTGGGTATGTCCTTGCTTTGTGATGTGGGCTTTTTCCACATAGCTGATGGGCTCCCAAAAGCAAGTTATCCCTTTGGGTCCTAGCTTCCAAAGGCTCACAGCACCCTTCAGCGAAAAATCATGGCGGAAACAAATCCACAGGATCCTACCATCCAATGGCTTTCATCCATTTAGGCTGCCGTGAGAAAACACCTCAGGCTGGATAATTTGTAAACAGGAGTGATTTATCGCTTACAATTCTACAGGCTGGGAGGTGTCAGATAGAGATGTCAGGCTGTTGGCTATGTTGTGAACGTTAGATCTCTGCTTTATACACGAAGGATGCTTTGTTGTTAATGACTTCATAAGAAAAAGGGGCAAAAGCATCCAAACTGTCTTCTTCTCTGGCCATGGCCTGAATACCCAGGGCATCTTTTCTGTGGTCAGCAGTCTGCTATCCTCCAGGCTACTGCAAGGTTTCCGTTATCATTACATGCTGTGTCTCAGCCAAATGGGCTTCTGGACTGAGTTTCTCAATGGCTTTGCAAGGTGACGGATGACGTCTGTTGGTACACCATCGCCCATGGCATTTCTCAGCTTGTCAAGGATATCTCTGAGGGTCTATGCTTTTCTCTATTGGCTGGCAGATCATCCTCTCGTTGGACATCATCAGTTCCATATCCACTCCTCTGGCCTTGAATATGACTTCCCCCCTAGATGGTCTTTGGAATTAATTTCAAATTTTAGCTCACAAAGGTCTTCATATTTGTCATCACTACATAGTGAGAACCATAACATAAGAGAATACCTGGATACTGAGATTTTTACCTATAAAATCAGAGGGAATTTCACACCAACTTTACCTTTCGTTGGCTGGGTTAACAGCTAGTAAAATTACATGTCACCCTGCCTGGTGATCTGAAACAAATCTGATTTCCCCTTCCCCCCCCCCCCCAGTTGAAGGAGAGACTGGAGTTTCACAGGGTGTCCTCTGATCGCTATATGCGTGCTTCCCCGACATAAATGCAAATAATTAAAAAATAATAATTTAAAAACCCACCAACAAAATATACATTTCTAACCAATTTACTAAGGCACTTTTAAGTGTTTCTATTAACTAGACATGCAGATCAATACCTAATAATATTTATACAAAAAATGCTTACTTTTTTTTCTATTAAGAGTATTTTCACTTAAGAATATTTTTTTCAGGGCTGGAGAGATGGCTCAGGGTTTTAAGAACACTGGCTGCTTTTCAAGAGGACCCAAGTTCAATTCCCAGCATCCATATGATAGCTCACAATTGTCTGTAACTCCAGTTCCAGGGGATCTGGAGCCCTCACACAGACATACATTTAGACAAAACACGAATTGATGCTCATAAAATAAAATTAGTTATTTAAAAAAAATATTTCTTTTGTTGACATTCAAACTTTTTAGGGAAACATTCAGATTTAACATGCTATATACTTCATGGAATTACATAAATCAATCTATTGTAAGTCTATGGATATAAATATGTATACTTCTGTACTTTTTAATAGAATAACAACCAAGCAAGAGCAGTGTAAGGTATGAGCTATCACACCAGGAAGGGAGATGGAAAATCCCCTCGTACTGTTAGACTACCATATGCTTTCTTGATCAAATCTTCAAAAAAATATTTTCTCAGGTTCTGAAAGTTCTTCTCTAAAAGCTAAATTGGAGAAATCTTCAAAGCAGCTGAGAATATTGGCTTACCCTTTCAAGCGGTGTTTGCTGGCCTTAGTTAGTGGGTGGGTGAAGACAGAGACTTGCATCTGGATTTGAAGCAAAAGCTGGAAAGCCGACCTCTTCACAGGTGTTCCAATTTATAATAATAGCTGTTAACACACACCTGTGTTTTTACACAGACAGAAGATTTTGGCTACTCGACAAAAGTCGTTCTTCCAGAGAAAACTGTCAAGGTTTACCAAGAATAAATACACTTGGCATTAATCATGCCCCCATGAAGAGTGGGACTATATGCCAGCTATTGACGGAAAGAAGAATGCCAGTTGTGTAGAGGGCTGCTGAATTATCTTTACAAGGAAATTTAGAACTTGATTATAGAAAGACAGTGGTTTTACAGAGTTAAACACCAAAACAAATCCGTTAGAAGCAGAACATGAGTACCTGCCAGCGTGGGCTGGGAAATGACCCAAGGAGCCCTTCCTTCCTGAAGATAGTTCTGTGGCTCTTAAGCATGCTGCAGAGGGCTTTCTGAAAATATATAATGTCTTCTAACGTAAGACTATGTAGGCTGGTGGTGTAGCTCAGTGGTAGAGCACATGTGTTTCATGAAGCAGACCCTGGGTACAATTCTCAGCCCTGGGCAGAGAGAGGGCAGCCCTAAGAATAGGTTGCTTTAGTAAAAGTCTGTCTTATATTGATTTGCACTCCCCCCACTCCCCACCCCTGCGAAAAAGGTCAGTAAGTGGAGCCTGCAGTGTCTAATCCTTTAATAGAAATTCTGTATTCATTTAGAAATTATAACTAGTTTTAACTTTGTGCCTGATTCATCACCTAATTTTTTTATTGAACTTTGTATTTCTTCTTCTAAAAAAAAAAAAAAAAAAAAAAAAGTATGTGGCTGAAGAAAGCCAAGTGTGGAGGTGAGTATTTATAATGAGCTGGGCCAGTTTAGGATGTGGGCAGTAAGGGTCTGCATCTGTCTCAGTCAGCTGCTGGTAGAGCCTCTCAGAGGACAGCCATGCTAGGCTGCTGTCTGTAAGCATCACATGGCATCAGTAATAGTGTCGGGGTTTGGTGTGTGGGCATGGGATGGATCCCAAGTTGGTCCAATCACTAGATGGCCTCTCCTTCAGTCTTTGCTCCACTCTTGTCCCCTCATTTCCTTTAAACAGGAACAACTCTGGGTTAAACATTTTGAGGATGGGTAGATGGCCTCATCCCTCCACTGGGGGCTCTGCCTATTTCCTGGAGGTGGTCTTTTCAGGTTCTGTCTCCTCACTGTTGGGCATTTTGGCTAAGGTCCTCAAGATTGAGTCCTGGGAGCCTCTCACACCTGAGGTTTCTGGAACTTTCCAAAGGTCCCTCCTCCCCCAAACCCCTCCTCCCCCTGTGGCTGCATATTTCCATCCATTCTCCTGGAGACTTTCTTTAGCAATTATTTTAAGTGTAGGCTGAGCAAAATTCCTCCCTGGAAGACCAAGGCAGAGTTGGGTTCGAGTAACCTCCTCCTGCTGTGTAGCCATCTCTCTTGCCTTTTCTTTCCCTTTTCCCCTTTCTACTTCCTTAATCCCTTTGTTTCTTTTCCCAGAATCCTCCGCTCTTTAGTACACCGTATTAAAAGCTAACCTATAAGCACATTGATTTGGTGTGTTCCTTTCTTCAAATCTTCCTTCTGCTCCCACCTACTTTGCAGGTTCTCTAGCCCAGTGCATGTGCTCTGGGAGGTTGTGTAAGCCCAGAGTCTCCCTTCTGCTCACTCACTCAGACGGCCCCCTTTCTCCCTTTCTGCCTCCTGTCATTTCACGGAGATGCTTCTAATTAGTGTCAGAAACAATCTTCAGGTTGTCAAAGGCAGCAGACACTCGTCTGTCTTCGTCTCGTGCAGGCAGTGGCTCTTGGCACAGTTTGCTGTGCCCACTCTGTTTAACAGTACCCTCTGGTTAAGCATTCTCTTGAAAGAATTAAAGCTTAGCTTTGAAGAATTTCAGATGCCTCCTGTTAGACTTGTCCCTGAGCTTTTAAAGGGATTCCACAGCCAGATCTACCAACAAGCTTCTTTCATCACTATTTGTACCAGTCAACCGACTCTGGGAAGGATTCCTCTTCTGTTCATGCTTTTAAAAATTATTTATAATTATTATGTGTGTATGTCTGCGTATGATGTGTGTATATGAGCGCACATAGTGCTGTGCTTCTGTGAGGGCAAGGACCTTTTTGAAATAGGTTCTCTCCTCCCACCATTTGTGAGTTCTGGGATGGAACTTGGGTCTCTAAGCTTATATAGCAATGACCTTTTCCCATGAAAAAGGGATTGACCCATATCTTCTGGTTTTTAAGTATGGAAAATTTCAAATCCACAGAAGGTTCATAGAATAATATCATAAAGTCGGAATGTTAATATTTTTACATTCCTTAATACATTTTCTTTTTTGCTTTGTTTGTTCTTTGGCAGTGTTTGTTTTGGGGCAAGGTCTGTGTAGCCATGGCTGTCTGTCTGTCCTTATGTAGACTAAACTGGCTGATTCAGAATTTTTATTTGCTTTTATTTGCTTTCATCTATAGTTGGGATCCTATACCTGGTCACTCATATTTATTATATTTTCTCCTAATTCTTAATTGCAATGTCCTTTCCCTTATTCTTGTTTACTTAACTTCTTGGAAACTTCAGCCCACTAAATCTAACACCTTGACTTACTCAGTATTTTTACTGATTTAAAAAAAAATTTCCACCTAGTATTGTTTGTGCTCTCCTATGTCTTTGCATGTTTTGCGAATTTTGTTGGAGAAAAATGAATTTTGTTTATAGGAACCTGCTATTTAGCCCATCGGGCCAGGGAATTATTATATGGGCTATACTACCCTTGAAACACAATCCTCTCCTTTAGTGTCCCAATTACAGGTATGTTCTACCAAACCTGGCTTAAAGGTGACATTTTATTGACTATATACTGATGACTCTAGATTCTGGGTCTACTATTTTTCAGGATGCCAGTCAGATTGTTTGTCTCTTACTATTGTAAGAAGTTGCCAGGGGTGAACCTGCAGATAACACCCTCCTCCAGTTGGCACGAACCAATATTATCTGCTTAGTTATAGCCGTATCCTTCATTTCGGTTTTTAGCCTGGACTCTTAACGGGAGCAGCTCAGTATAAGCATGTGGTAATGGCTAGAGGCCTCAACACAGATGGAGCTTGAGCAGTGAGCAGACATCTTCTGAGAATGAAGCCTTGTATTTGAGGCAGAGGTTATTTCTCTGCCTCTTTATACCTTTCATATATACACGAGCAGACTCTGAGTCAGCCAGCACTGTGTGACGAGTCAAACCTCACAGGTCGCCTTCCCCCATATACAACAGTACTGCCAGTCAAGAATCACACATAGATATTTTATAAGGCAGTGATGGTTTGTATATGCTCAGCCCAGAAAGTGGCACTGTTAGGAGGTGTGGCCTTGTTGGTGTAGCTCTGTCACTGTAGGCATGATCTTTAATACCCTAGTCCTAGTTGCCCGGAAGTCAGTCTTTTCCTAGAAGCCTTCAGATGAAGATGCAACTCTCAGTTCCTCCTGCATCATGCCTGCCTGGATATTACCTTCCTCTCCTGCCTTGATGATAACGGACTGAACCTCTGAACCTGTAAGGCAGCCCCAATTAAATGTTGTCCTTACAAGAGTTGCCTTGGTCATGGTATCTGTTCACAGCAGGAAAATGCTAACTAAGATGAATGCTTTCATATTTTGTACTGCCTCCTTACATTTCTGAGTTCTAGTATTCTTACTGACCCTAACCAAGCCCCAAACCTCCAGCTTGTGTGGCTATTTTATTTTGTTTTAACCCATATATATTTTTTCTAGAACCTTTTCCTCTTGTAGACTGTGCAGTGAAATTTTCTCTCTAATTCAGATGAAATCAGCGCTGCCCAGTTTTGAGAGTCAGCAATCATAGCATCGCCAATGCTGTGTGGATTGGGGGCAGTAGCACACCAGGCAGGAAAGTCACCGCCTAGCACATTTCTCTCCTAAAGCTTACCAATTTTTCAGAAACTGATTGTCTGAATTGTTTGCTTTGGTCTCATTCTCAGATCCCTGAAATAGTTGTTATGACAAGTGAATCAAGTTTTCTATAAAGCTTTTGGTGCAAAGGGTCTGCCAACTTCTTGGCATGGCTGGAAATCCCACTCCTTTCCTTTTGATCTAGGATCCAATTAAGCTTGCTTCTTCTTGTCAAGTCTCTTTACTCTTGTTTTTGATCTATGACAGAACCCTCATCCTGCATCATTTTTTAATCTTTTGTGACAATGATATTTTGAATGGCATTTGACTTTGATCCCTTCCTTTTCATTATCAGTCTATTCGTCATTGATGAGCTTGATTATTTTTCTTCAAAAAACACTATCTACCTCTGTGCATTTCTACTGTCACTGTTCCAACCAGAGAGCAACATAATATCTCTCATTATTGCAATGATGAGTCACCCTATGTCTTAGGTTTCCATAGCTATGAGGAGACCCCATGACCAAGGCAACTCTTACAAAGAACAACATTTCATTGGAGCTGGCTTTACAGGTTCAATGGTTAAGGTCCATTATCATCGTGGCAGGAAGCATGGCAGGCTGCAGGCACACATGGTTCTGCAGAAGGAGCTGAGATTTCTACTACTTAATATGAAGGCAGCCAGGAGGAGTCTTGGAACCAATTCCCACTATGACTCACTTACTCCAACAAGGTCACAACTTTTCCAACAAGGACTTGCCTCCTAATAGTGTCACTCCCTGGGGTCCGAGCATACTCAAACCACCATACCTGGCTTCTAGTTATTCTTTTCATAGTCTCTCTCCATAAAAGATGAAGCATCGTTTTTTTCTTTAGGGTCCAATGTTTTCTGTGTTTAGGTTGAGTTTTTGAATAAAAGAAAATTCATGCATAATTAATATTATGTGTAATTAAATTGTGTGTAATTATATATAATCTTGTCCCAGTTAATTTTAACTGTCAACTTGACACAACCTGAGAAAGCAATGTCAGATGAGGAACCACTCAGACCAGAATGGCCTCTAAGTATGTCTATGATAGGTTGTCCTGATTGTTAATTGATGCCCACTGAGGGTAACACCAATCCCTTTGCAGGTCCTGTCCTGCATATGCTATTAACTAGGTCTGAGCTAGCAAGTCAGCAAGCAGCAATCCTCCATGGTGTCTTTCTGAGTCCCTGCCATGACTTCCCTCACTGACAGTCTTTAATCCTCTAACATCAAATTAACCCCTTCTTTCCCAAAGTAGCTTCGGAACATCTTGTTTTGCACAATAACAGAAGGAAACGAGAATAAATCTTAGTCATTGTAAGTGTACAGTTCAAAAGTCTTAAGTGTGCTCTATTGTGAGATGCTCAAAGTGACTTACAAATCATGAAGCTGGTAGACTTCTTCTACTTGATATTGTTTTGCTTTCATTTATTTTTTATTGGTTATTACTTTATTTGTACCTCCTCTTAGAATAAAAACCCAGAT
This sequence comes from Mus minutoides, assembly GCA_902729485.2. Classification (NCBI taxonomy): domain Eukaryota; kingdom Metazoa; phylum Chordata; class Mammalia; order Rodentia; family Muridae; genus Mus; species Mus minutoides. The sequence continues at coordinate 42,471 of LR750414.1, read as the reverse complement.
GTACTATCACGACTTACAACGCCTAGTGCCCTCTGTCTCCAGTTTATCCCTTCAAATTTCTTTCATCATGTCTCTCTTCCTTACTGAACACTTTCAAAACTAGTCTTACAGCATGACGGTTTGTCAACCTTTGTCCCACTTCGGAAACTCTGCACATGTCCCCTCTAGTAAGTTATTTTTTTTTTCATCATCACACACATTCCTTATGAATAAACTAGCATATCAGCTTCCTTGAGAGAATTTTCTCTTACAAGCTCATCTGTTGGTGCTGTCCCCATCCCTGTGCTGTCCTCATCCCTTACACTGCTGTTCTCTGCTCTGTTTCCCGGGTGATTTGCTTTATATCTATCACCACGTGCGCTATTTTGTTTTCTTAGCCAGTTAAATGTTTCTCGCCCTTCTCTAATCGATGAACTCATTGAAACAAAACAAAACAAAACAAAACGGCTTCACCTTCAAAGAACTGGATTTTCAATATTTCTAACATGATCTAGTGTATCTGTGCTCCTTACCCTACTTTCCTGGTTAAGAAGTTAACTGAAAAAGAGATATAATTCACAATTTTCATCACTGAGCAGTACTTCATAAGGAAACCAAAGGCTACTTTTGTTAAATTAACAACTTAAAAAAGGAGAAGTATGCTTCTCTCAGGAGTCTTTCCATGTGTTTTGGTCAATAAAGTGACTTTAGATGTTAGTTTTGTACACATAAAATGCTAAATGAATTCATACGTAAGAACAACTTCAAAGTAAGAAAGCAGCATGTTGCTTCTTGTTCTTATTTAAACAAGACGTGTGATAATTTAAAGTCCAAACTATCTGTTTAAAGCCATGGAGTCAAGACGTGTAACCTAAGAACACGGCTCTGAACTCTTGGGACTCATACACAGGATGCAAATCTGTTTCTTCTACGAAGTGGATGCACTTATATTGCGTGTGTGAAAAGGACTCATTACTAGTATTCCTCTTCTGGGTACCACAGCATTTCAGCGACAATTCCAGATAAATCTATAAACCCAGTGATTTGTTCATTGTTTTTTCCTCAAGAAAGTTGCATAATTTAAATATTTTTTTTCTTGCCTCCTTAAACAAAACAAAACAAAAAAACTTCCAAGCAGACATTAAAAAAAAAAAAAAAAAATTCTGGTTTCTAAAGAGAAAAAGAAAGAAAAAAAAAAGCACAAAGCTGCAACTTGGTGACGACTAATTCATTAAATCTATAAATCAGCAGGAGCAGAAAATCATACATATCATTTCTAGAGCTTACAACTTCCATAAATAAAAATTTCATTTTCTAGAACTGACAACCTGAGTTGCTCCAACGGTAGTGAGCCCTCATCATGTCACGGGCTCTTTATGACTAAAGTAAATATTAAAGCCCACGGAGCTGACGGACCTGCAGTGGGCCCCTTTTCCTCTCCGCTCTTGAAATGAAATAAGAGTTCAATAAAATGGTGCACTACACGTCTTTTGTTCAGATGCACACAGTATATCTTTGGATATATACAGCATATTCATTTCTTCCAAATCTTTTATCGACCTTGGTGCTTGGGGATTAAAAAAAAAAAGGAGACTTGCAGGAGAAGTGCTGACATATTTACAGGGGAATTTAGAAAGCACAAACTTCACTCCATACTCTTATCAAGAAAAACATTTCATCTCACAGGTTTCTGTTTAATTTTTGCATTATATTATTATTATTTTATTATTATTGCATTGCCACAATTAGGACTGATTAATTAGGTCCAAGGACATTCAGGGGCATTTCATGTAGAAGCATAATTGAAGTCCAAGATCCACTTAGGCTTGAGGGATTTAATTCCAAACAATCCCCTTTCTAAAATGTGAACTTGGAGTCTCTCCAGGTTTCTCTCTGTCTCACTTTAAATCACCATTATATATTACGGTAGCGGCCATGCAAATGAATGCATTCCTACATGTTCAGGGTGCTTAACCAAGTCTGTGAGGATGAAGGGACATGGTGTAGATGACCTCTACCTTTCTCTTGTCTGACATTTGGTGTTGGTTAAAGTTTCAATGTGTTTTAAAAGGGTTGAAAAAAATCTGGATTCGTTTCTAAGTAACAAAATGTAGAGATTGTTGATACAGTGAAACAAAAAACTGGAGCAAATTTTGGAAAGGAGGAAGAGAATTGGCCTAGTGAGTGTCTGTGTATTAAGGGCACTCTTTCTGCTATGGAATGTAAAACAGTGATAGGGCAAAGAGAAATGGAAAGGAATTTACTGCTACATTTGATCTGATTGTGGGGCCAATAGCTGACTTCAGACAATCTTAGTTCTAGTATCTGAATCTTAGAAACCATCTTATGAACCATGTAAACCTTAAAGGTTCTTCTAAACATCAGGCATTTATTGTTTTTCAGCTCTGGAGGCTGGCAAGTACTGTATCAAGGTGCTATGAGGTTTGGCATTCGGGGAAAGCTCATTCCTCATAGAAGGCATCTTTCATGTGCCTTCTATGACAAAGGGTGGAGACACTTTCCCAGGCCTCTTTCATGAGTACCATGACAGTCATAGCTGTCAGCTAGACTGGATTTGAAATTGAAGAGCTACTGTGTAATCGTGTAAGGTATTTTCTTGACTTGTTAATTTGAAGTGAGAAGGCTCACACTTCGTGTGGTTAGCACCTTCCAGTGGCAGACCAGAAAGTATGTCTGAAGGCAAAAATCTAGTTTCTTTGCCTTTGTGCCATATTGGCAAATTCATCCACCCTGCTGGCAAGTTCATATGCCCTACTGGCAAATCCATTTGCCCTGTTGCTGGTATGGCTGCTGCCATATTCCTTCCCTGATACCAGAACCCTGCTTCTTCAGCTTCAAAATGAGGCTGAAGAGATGTGGTTCTCTATAACTCCTGTAGACACCCAGCCCTTGCTTAGGTCTATTGAGACATCCAGCTTCATGGACTAAGCAGTTACTAGAGTCTCAGCCTGTCCAGTATGAAGACAACCTTTGTTGCCTACTCGGGCCATATCATATAAAAGCCAACCTAATAACCGCCACTTTGACATATATTCATTCAGTTGGATTTATTTCTTTAGCGAATCCTGAATAAGATAATCACTAATACTCACCAACGACTTAACTACCTCCCAAAGACCTCAAACCATAAAACCACCATTTCAGTAGGCCACAAATTCAGAAAACAATCCTCAAGACATCAAAGTTCTTTTCCTCTTGAGTGAGCTCTTGGTTCAGCCTCTCTTTTTCCTTTGGGCCTATGGTCTGAATGCTGTATTAGTCTCATTTCATATCTTGAAATCTTAACCTCCAGTGTAATTGCATGATGAAGGGAGGGCTTTACAAAGTGGTTTGATCCTAGGGGTGGAGTTTAACTTAGCTCCTTCTGAGAAAGGACTGAGAGACATGTACACAAAGACTCCTTTACCTACTCCTCTCCAAATGTGGAAAAAGCCTGAAAGCCCTAAGTGGCAGAAAAAAGTCCCTTACCAGACATGGGATTTGCTTCAAAGTTGGACTTTTCAGCCTCTAGAGTTATGAGTTGTCTCCTCAATGTTATTTTGTTATAGCAGCCCATTAGGCTGAGATGACCCATATTCACTGTCCTCTGCACCAGTGATGGGGTAGAGCAGTTGGAGAGAATCAGTCACGTTCTACACCTTCTATGGTCCACAGAGAAAGGTTGGTCTTTAAACTGCCATTCATTCTCAAACACCTACTGCATAGCTATTATGGGCCAGCCCTTTGAGGATGATGATATTTCTCTGGGAAGAACAGAAAACAAACATATGGAGAAGATAGATGTGACTACACCCCTCCGGACCCCCTTTCCCTTTCCCTAGAAATATGATTTCCATGTTCGGATCAGATGATCTTTGAGAGTCCTCCCAACAAGGAAGTATTATGTACCTTTTACTTTTTTTCTCTTATAGCTCTTGAGCCATTAATGGCTTTGAAGACAGAAGGCAATGTGCCAAGACTATGGGCGGTGTCTAAAGTGAGAAAGGCATTAAGGAGATGCTCCTCTAGCATCCCCAGGAGAAGTGCAGTGTGGCTGCCAGCTCAGTAAAACCCACTTATGTCTTCTGGTCCACTCAATTTTTAACAAAGTTTGTTTTGTTTTAAGGACCTTTGCTAGTGGTAATTCATTATGGCAGCAACAGGAAGCCAATGCACCTTTGTTTGCTGTAATGATTTGTATCTCCTTGTGCTCTGCTCCTATATTACACCAGTTCCTATAATTAATGTCATTTCTTTCATGAAGCTACTTACTTGCCATTTCACACACTGAATTTCTATTCTAGGGAAGACGATTCTCTCTCCTCCCTCCCTCCCGAACCCTTCCCTCTCTGACTCTCTTGACTTTCTTGATTCCTTGTCTCTTTTTATGTGTGTCTCTCTCTCTGTCTTTGTCTCTGTCTGTTTTTGTCTGTCTTTCTCCCTCCTCTCTGTCTCTCTGTCTCTCTCTCTTGGTGTGTGTGTGAGTGTACATGTAGGTCAGAGGTCAGCCTCTGACTGGTATGGTCTTTCTGGACCCCTTTACCTAATTTCTTGCTGTCACTGGGATCTGGGATTCACTGATTCTGCTAGGCTGGCTGGCCACAGGGCTCTGCAGAGCAGCTGTCTCCACATTGAACTTTGTACTTGGGTGTTGGAAACAGAATCCAGGTCTTCACATCTTTGCATCAAGTGCTTTACTGCTGAGCTGTCTCTCCAAGAACATAGTTCTTAACAATCTGTTACACATTTTTGGTTGAAGGCTCAATTCTGATGACCTAAAAAAATGTTCACGTCTTATTCTGCACACAACTACACATGTCTCCAGCATGAACCCACTTTGTTTTGAGACTCTAAAAGTATGTTTTTGATTTTGCCTAACATTACTCATTTGGGAACCAAACATTGACTATCCAATATGCATAATAATGTCCTGTAGTGCTACTGATATATATCTTACATGAGTATGTTTATAATATATACAAGAGGGCCTAGATTGTAAAACTAAAGTAAAGCCATCTTCCAGGAACATATGAATTTAATTGATAGAATCTAATAAAAAATCTAAGCTTTGCCATATCTGTTTTGAAGGCATTTGTTACATATATTTATTATTTAGCAGTTATTAAAAAAAAATAAAAGGACAGTGATTTTGTTTTTCCCCAATTTGTTGAGCTCCAGGAAAACTAAATTCATTTTGTTGCATTATTTACAGAAACAAATATATCACCCTCCGGGCTATTCTGTTTTAAAAGAAAAAAAAATCAATACAAATAAATGATCTCTTTCCTCTACAGGTCTCATATCAGTTTGCATATTGCAAACTCTCATGTTCTGCTTTCCTATCCTCAACATCATATATTTATTGCTTCATTATAATTTCAGATATGCATGCTGTTTTCTTGGAACACAAAGCCATCTCTCTGAGTGATCAAGCAGAGGGAAGACTTTGAAGGGAAGACTGTCCACTAGCTCCTAGTTCCCTTCCCCGAAAAGCGAAAAGCTTTGTCGTTTTCAATGCACCTTACTTTAAAATGCTTGTCCCGTGCCGGTGTTTCAAAAACACTTTTTTCACAGCTTGAATTCATTAGAGAGAGAGAGAGAGAGAGAGAGAGAGAGAGAGAGAGAGAGACAGAGACACACAGAGACACACAGAGCGACAAAGAGAGACAAAGACAGAGAGATACAGACAGACAGACAGACAGACAGACACACACACACACACACACACACACACACACGAACACAGACAGAGAGAGATGGGGGGGGAACACCTCAAAGACCTTGCTTTAGTGAAACAATATCCACACTAACAACTGAGAAACCAACAAGACACAGTGGACAAGGTCAAACCCCACAGCAAGGTCAATTAATTTTCCAAGGTGGTAGATACTAATTTACTGAGTCACAAGGTTTCAATAGGGGAAAAGAGGGACAGAAGGTATGCATGACTTTGAGCTATACAAAAACTACCTCCTGGGACCCAACAACCCAAAAGGGTAAGTATCTCTTGTCTGTCTCAACCACCCAGAGGACTGGAGAGAACCACTCCAGCAAAGAAAGCAAATCTTGCATGGCAGCTAAGGAAAGACTCATTCCTTCAGAGAACTTGTCTTTAGAGATTAAAAAAAAAAAAAAAAGGCTCTGGAACTTAGACCAGGTTCTTGAGCTGCCTGAATGCTCCAGTTCATTGCTGGGGACACAATGACCCGAGACACACCACAGGAATCCCAGGATGTCCTGAGACTTCAGTATTATCATTCAGTATATGATTGTTGCATGAATTAAGGAGTGACATGTGTCCTTGGTGCAGTACTTCATAGACAATGCCTTAGATTCAAGCTCTACACTAAGAGTTTGAAAGATGAAGCCTTTGCACTCAGCATGTGGAAGGTACGCAGTGTTTTTCTTTGGACGCTGGGCCTCTGAGACAACAGAGAGCTTTTCTGATAAACTTCCAGTTGCTGTAGCAGAAACACCTGCCCACTACAACCTTTTCAAATAGCCACTGTTATTACAGAGGAATGTGTTGTGCTGGGGGAGTGAAGCAAGGTAGGTAGTGAAGTATCATTAGAATGGCCATTCTAATGGTGGCTCAGTGCTACATCCACTCCAGTAGCAACCTGAGTGACAGGTTGAAAGGTCTAAGTGTGGTCCCAGGGCAAAAAGTTCATGGAAACTTAGTCTCCTGGAATTGTGGCATCCTGTATAAAGAATCCTCCAATGTCCTTGCTTTAGTTGGTAAACAGATCTGTGTGCTTTCCCTTAATATTGCTTCAAGTGCTCCTAAGGATTCATATTTTGACATATAGCTAAGTTAGACTCTAGGCAGCCCTTGATCCAACCTTAGCAAAGTATAGCTAAGTCACTGCCCTACACAGGAATGCACCACTATCTAGGAATAAAGAAGTTTGCCGTCTGAGGAGGAACCAGACTAGATACTTAGAACTATAGCTAGCTGAGTTACACCCAGATACAAGTATTTACAATGGCCCAGGGGGAAGGTGGACTATGGCAAGGGCAGGAAGCCCTTGCCCCTGGCTTCTAAGCTGACCTTAGGTGGGATTGTTTTTGATCCCAGTTGTTAACCTTGAATCTTATCCCAGCTGGTTCCTGCCAGTCCTTCCCTGCTTGCATTACTGTTTTGTTATCTTGCTGGTGTGTCACCTAACTTCCCCATTTTCTTCTGTATAAAAGTCTGATGCTCAATTTGACAAATTACACTCAGATTCACACTCCTTTCTGTAGTGTCTGTTTGTCATTCGGCAAATCTTTGTCCACTTCGCTCCAGAGAACTCGACCCACACAGATAAGGGATCCAGAGGGTCTGTAGCAGCTCAGCCATCCAGCTCTCTGCAAAAGGCTTGGCGCTTATCAGTGTGTGTAATACCTCCCACTGGACTTTGCTGTATTTGTGTGGACTTCCTGACATGTTGCAGTCACTGTGGCAATCTGGGAGCCACCATGTATAAATCACTAGCCCTAGGGATTGAAAGAAACTTTCAGGGGAAATTTTCTTGGTTTTCTGAATTGTATAATCTAAAAAAGGTGATTTAAAGCTTTTAAGAATATAAATATATCATTTAATTGCATTCAATGAAAGCTCATTCCTTCTTTCCTTTTGTTCTTTCTTTTTTTTTTTTTTTTGAAAGCTTGTAAGAAGAGTCACTAACGATTATACAATGAATTATTCAGGAAAGGCCTGTCAATCAATTGGCTTCGTATCACTATTGGGTTTGTGGCAAGAAATTGTTGAGATAAATACTACAATATTATTTCCTCTGTAGGTATTTCCTTTTGCTGGTGGATGAATCAATCATAACTATTTCCTACAGGGGGAGGAAAAAATATATAATTCAGTTGGAAAAAATGCAACGTACCCACACACACCCCATCACACACATTATTAAATGTAGAAAGGAGAGAGTATTGCATTCTTCTGAATTCATCCAGCGTGACAAGAATCCCCAAGAAAAACAACACAAAGATTCATAGATCCAGGAATACAATCCTCGGTCAATTGGCTCTGTTTTGGGGTCAGTGAAGAAATACTCCAGAACGGCAGGACATGATAGAGGAAAGCTGCTCACCTCATGGGATATAGACAGACAGACAGACACACACACACACACACACACACACACACACACACCACAAAGAGACATACAAACAGAGACAACAGAGACAGATGGGAACAGGATGGAGTTCCCGATTTGCATCCACTCCTCCCAGTGACCTACCTCCTCAGAGTAAGGCTCTAGCTTCTACAGTGTCTAACTGACTTGTTCCAACCGTGAACTTGCGCAAGTACTGACTCATCGATAAGATCAGAGTCCTCAGAATTCAACCATGCTCCAAAGCATTACCTTAAGTCATCCTGCAGCCAAGCTTTCAATATGTGAACCTTTGGAAGACTTTCTAGGTTTGAACTCCATACCGCTAAACTCTTACCTTGAAAGGCTTGGCACTTCATGTGACTACTGGCAATTGACATCATCTTTAAGGATGCACCTATGAGTACACAAATTCATAAGGGTGGGACAGAATCTTAGACTCTTAGTGTCTATATAAGAAAAAGAAGAGATGTGAGATAGATTCAAGTGCAGGAGAAAGGCCAGTTAAGGAAAAAAGGAAGGTGACCCTGTGCAACCATGTAGAGAAACCAGCAAATATCACTGGAGTTCCAGCTGAGAGAACTGAGAGAAAAAGCAGCTTGTGCCTGATATCCACTCTGTGACTGACATCTTGATATCCGAGTCCTAACTTAACACCATTCACTCCAATGTGATTGATTTAATTCTGCTCCTTTCTGACCCATTTTCCTGTTAATTTGATATTGAGTGGTAAACAAAATTACTTTTGTAATGTTAAAGGTGATGGATTAGAAACTCATGAAATAAGGTTGAAGCTTTCCCCTTTAATGTGTGCATACTCTAATGTACACTCTAAAGTTTCTTTCATCTCTTTTTCTCTTTCTCTTTCTCTCTCTCTTTCTTTCCTGAAATCCTCCATGTGATTATTTTAGGCTTTGTAAATAAAGAAAGCAGCCTAAGTCAGCATGGTAGCCAACACTTGTAATCCATGTGAGAGAGCCCAAGGCAGGAAGATGGGGAACTGGAGGCCAGTTTGGGCTACAAAGCCGAACACTGTTGAAGGAGGAGGACAAGGCCTATAAAATTAACATTTTGTTTTTATTCATAATTAAGAAAATACCATGGCAAGGCACTCAAAGGAGGTCACATAAAAGTTGTATGATTTTGTTATTTAACTACTCTACTGTGTGCTACCCAAGTGCCCGTCCACAGATATATCAGTTATATCTGAAGATTAACTTCATGTTATTTGTGTCTACATTTTTTTCTTAGGATATTGAAAAAAAATGAACACACAAGTTAGAGGTAATGTTTGAAAGGTTGAAACCATTGGAGTCCTAGAGACCTGCCCTTTGGAAATGAACAGTGCCTGATTTATAATACTCTGTAACATCTGGAGGTTGATTTGCATAAGGGGTAAAAATGATTTGCTTTTGAAAGGACTTGGAAATGACTGAAATTCACACCCAAGGGCAATCTCCTTCAGCCCTACATTGGTGGGCAGAATTCACTTCTAACAACCCAGGCTTCATGTCCTGGAACTCTTTTTCCAGGAGTATGCAGGCTGCCCCTCCACTTCATCTTTTGGAAAACTCCCGGAAAGGTGTAGGGTTGCAAGAAAGGAACAGTGACCTAGCTACCGAAATGACTTGTGTGTGTGTGTGTGTGTGTGTGTGTTTTAAGCTCTATTTTCTCCTGATAATCTTCAAAGTTTGATAATATGAGTGATTAATAAACAGTTCCATCATGCTCTGCAGAATCAGAGATGGAAATGAAGAAATAAGCACTAAGCAGTGTTTATTGAACTGTTACGTCCCCAAATTTCCTGGGTGCTTCCTAAACTGCACATTCTGATTCAGTGGGTCTGCTATAAGACAGGATGCCCAGAAATGTCAATGCTGCAGGTCATTGGGTCATTCATTTGTTAAGGGAACTTGCCAGGCAGAGTTCAGCATCTGTAGGCGCTGTTAGCTGTGTTCCCATCAGACCCACCGACGTAGCCAGGAAGATGGCTCAATGGACTTGATTTCAGAAACCCATCACCCAAGGAAGGACTGCGTGTGGCGACTCTTGCTTGTAAGTGTGGTGAAGAGGGAAGAGAATGCTCAGAGGAGCTGACCATTCTGTCTAGACAACTAGTTCAGAGTAAGACACTGTCACAAAAACAAAAACAATAAAACCTACAAAAATATAAAAACACAAAAGAACAAACAAAACAAGGTAGAAGGTGGGCTCTGCGGTCCTTACCTGTTCACGCACACACTGGTACACCTACCTGGAATCAAGTGTTAAGAGCATTGGCGTGAGCACAAGAGAAAGAGAAAAGTAAGAGGAATGATGAGAGTGGGTTGGGGGAGGAGGGAGAACTGATGAGAGACAGAGATAAAGACAAGCAAGGAAGGGAGGGAGAGAGGGAGGAGAGGGGCTGGAAAATTGCAGCTTAGATGGAAGCACTTAATTTCCATGCACACTGTTGCTTCATAGCTAACATTTATAATTGCAGTAGTTTTTCAATGAAGAAAAACAGGATGTGACTTTTGAGGTGTGTGTGTGTGTGTGTGTGTGTGTGTGTGTGTGTGTGTGTGTGTGTGTGTTCAACTCAGCAGGAGGAGTTGAGAACTGGACATTAGATTGATTCCTGACTACAAGGAAAAGAAAACATGCAAAATTTAGGCAAGAGTTAATTTCTGAGACTTTCCGTGGGCTAGCATCTCATTAAAATTTTATAGCCCCCTTACAGAGCAGGGAGGTTTTGTCACTAGCCTTAGGTTGCAAAATAAGTCAAGGTCATAATTTAATGTACCCTCAGGATTGTATTTTAGATCTAGCTTCTTTTAAATCTCATCTCAGTTCCTCAAAAGAATCATTAAGATAGCCAGCCCAACTGGCCCCCGCTGTTCAGATTCTTCCATTTAAATGACCATAATAACCACAACAAAGGAGTGTGTGTTTAACGCTGTTCATATGCACTTCAGTTTGTCCCAACCGTATTAATGACTAATTCGGAGACTCAGGCAATGGTCTCTGGAAAACATTTTCAAGGTGGCATGTCAGACTTCAAAGCAAATCAAACCTCCACACACGGCAGGCTCCACCCCAGCAGGACAGAACTGCCCAAGGGCAATGGCCTCCCAAAGACCCATACTGAGCCGAGGAGATTTGCATTCACATTGTGTGTATTTGTTTATAGCTGGAGAACTTGTTCCTCAAGTCATTCAATAGCTTTCCATGAAAGTTTTATAAAGGAAGATGAAAGTGACTTTGAGGGAAACAGAGGGGGAGGAAAAACAACATTGGCTGTCTAAGCAGGGGGCGCTTAGATCAGTTTCCTAGATTGTGAGCCTAACACTTAGGCATCCCATACGGAGGCTCTCATTTTTGTTAGCGGTGGTCTAACTTTGGCTACATTTTAATCTCTCTTTTTGAGGGGCATTCTCTGCAATGAAATGCTCAGTAGTAACAGGTCTCAGTTCTCTCTTTGCTGAGTCATCTGGGTTCTGGACAAGGATGTCTGTCTTTGATTGGCAGCCACAGGAGAAGTGTGTGTGTGTGTGTGTGTGTGTGTGTGTGTGTGTGTGTGAGGTCAGGGCTGCAGCCTGTAAACACTGGCACGGGGACGACAGTTTATTATCTTGGATGACTGAATCTGTGGAGTTTTGCGTTCCATGGGTATTTGATGGGTGCCTTCAGAGAGCTATTGCCTTACTAAAATGCTTCAACTCTTGGTCAACTCTTAAAAGACTTTGCTTTTCCCCTTGGTCAAGCAAGATAAGGAAACAGAAAATGTTGCCATGATAAATCTCACAATTACGGAGAGAGAACCTCAGAAGGGTTTGGAGGGAGATAACTGATGTCACAATTTGAAGGGTGCACACCTGTGCCAGGGAAAGGATGAAAGGACATCAGAAAATGCTAAGCCGGGCGATTGCAGGGAGTTAGTAAAATGCATACAACTGAAGAATATGGTGACTGTTTTGTCTTAATTGTGTTGAACATCGGAAGAAACTAGATGCCTACAACTTTACATTGTCCCAAAGACTCATAAATCAAATTCATCCCCACAGACACCATACTGTCAAAGCACGAAAGGGGGGAGGGGCAGAAAGTTCTGCATTGGGCCTGTTTGCAAAGAATCATGTTGATTCAAATTATGTGTAAAAATTGTTTTAAAATCATTTTATTGTGCCAGACGGTGGTGATCCATGCCTTTAAACCCAGCACTCAGGAGGCAGAGGAAAGCTGATCTCTTTTGAGTTCGAGGCTAGCCTGGGCTACAGAGTCAATAGAAGAGGCTGTTACACAAAGAAACCTTATCTTGACCGCCCCCCCCCAACCCACTTAATTGTAATAAATTCACAAGTAAAACACCATGCAGCTAAGATAACATAGCCACCCAACACCCTCCTCATCTTCCAACTCTGTGGGTCAGTGAACAGAGATGCAGTTACAGTGACTGTTCTGAAGCCCTTAGGGTTTTATATCTTCACTGTTGATTGAAATTTTATAAACGATGAGAAAAAAAAAAGACAAAGTTAAAACTTGGAAAATGATTAGCTTTATACCCTCTTTGATGACTTATGTGTGTGCGTGCATGCCTGCATGCCTGCTTGTATTCTAGTGTGTGTGCAGTAGTAATTTCACCCTTTCTGGTCTCCTTCCTAAATGTTACACGGCTTCCTGATGCACACTTATGATTGTTTACATCATAGGCTAGGATGCTGTAACACTCATGATGCAATGGATCAGAAGGAAGAATAAGACTTACCAAAATTAGATTGGCAAGTTAAAAACCTTAGAAAGTTTCGCTTTTATTGTATCAACAAAGGTCTCCAAGATCTCAGCAGTGGAATAGAAAATTCCTGAGATATCCCAGATTTATCCACAAGAGTATCCAAAGACAGAAGGAAACATATTGAATTAGCACCAAACTACAATATAATCTTTATTGTGTATTCTCTAACTGAAATTCTGTATCAATCCTCTAGGTGGCGCCACCTCTGCTTGTAAACTCCAATCCAGAGCTATAGTTGTTTCTCCTTGTGGCCCTACATTGTATATCCAAAGCTGTGCTCAGCAGAGGTAACTTCACCCTGAGTGTCCGAAGCCAGTATACACACGATGTAAGTAAACTGTGCCTTCTTTTCTCAGACTGTAACAATAAAGGAGCCTGGATTTTATATGAGGGAGGCTGGGAAGGTGTTTTCTCCATCTGAAATCCAGTCTTGCTGCTGGAGACAGAAGATGCTTACCCCATAAACATAATCGTCCCCTTTCTTTCTGGCTTATAGCTTTCATGTATGATTAAGCTTTATTCCAGAGACATATCCTCTTGTCTCAAGAATTTTGTCTCAGCAGTGGCATATAAAATATACTTATGCAGGGCTTGGTGGTGCACGCCTTTAATACCAGCACTTGGGAGGCAGAGGCAGGTGGATTTCTGAGTTTGAGGCCAGCCTAATCTACAAAGTGAGTTCCAGGACAGCCAGGGCTATACAGAGAAACCCTGTCTCGAAAAACCATATATATATATATATACATATATATATATATATGTATATATATATACATATCTATCTATCTATCTACATATATCTATATCTATATCTATATATATATATATATATCCTCAAGTTCCATGGCAGCAGTTGGTGATCTGTGACACTGCTGTCTAGGGTCAGCTAAGTTCCAGGGGCCTTGACTGCAGGATGAAAACGATCCCCAGACTGTAACTGTTCTCCCTGTTCTCTGGTTCTGTTTTCAGCCTTTTTCCTTGACTCCATATTCAACGCCCCCAAACCTTCCAATTGAGAAAAAAAACCATCCCCAAACGAACACTAACAAATACAGTAAATAAATGGAGTTCATAAAGTACTAAGAGCATTTAATCACTGAACCATCTCTCCAGCCCCATTTATTTATTTATTTATTTATTTATTTATTTACTTTTTCATATATAAGGGACTTGATTAGTAGACATAGTCAAGGAAAAAGGATAATCTTAATGCTAAACCATGAGGAAGCAAACGTATATCAAACTGGTCTGCTGTCTAGAGACTAACCACTGGCTGGGGACAGATCATCCAAAGCCACTGGAAACCTACCTGGGGGTCTGGAAGGCTTGTGAAGGGAGCATATTCAGAGGTACAGCCAAAGGAATTGAGATAAGAAAGCAGGTGACTTTGCACACGCAAATGATGCGGTGACACAAAAAACAGATGTCATTACTGAGAATAATTTTTACCCAGAGATATGGAAGGAATGCCAAAGTGAGATATTTTAAAACAAAGAGGTTGATATTCAGATGTGTTTATGAGGAGAGTAAATGCTTCCCTAGCTTATTTGAGCTGACATTAGAAGATACTAATTTTTATTTGAACTAGTCACATGACTTTCCCCTGCCCCCACCCCTACCTCCTCAGTACACAGGTGCTTGTCCTGAGGCTTGCCCACGATGGCCACAAGGCTTCTAAGTATCTCTTCACACAACAACCAAAGAACTCACTCTTGATCTCTTCTGTAGAAGTCTGTCAGTCTCACATCTAACTAGCCAAATATCTGTCGAATAGTCCATTCCTGCATGAATTATTAGAGAGTGATAAGGAAACACCCTGATTGGAACCTATGCTATCTAATAATGTTGTCACGAGTCATGTGTAACTTGAAACTTAAATTAAAATTGCATACAATTAAAAATTCTGTGAATCAAAGGCTCAGCAGTCGTGCACGGTCTGTGGCTGCACAACAGAACAGCGCCTGTGGGAAATGGATTCTATCATCTCGGGAGGTTCCTAGGTATGGCGCTGGCTTGGATAAATAATGACCTAAGCTTCTTGTGCCTAGGAAAGGCTCAAACTTCCTGCAAGCATGTGGCTTTCTAATTGAAAGTAATCCTCGTTCCATGGAGAGGATGATGAGAGTAAATATCAGGATCCAAGTGTGTTGCTGTAGTGACTGGTGGGGTGAGATGGGACTTTTGAGTTAGCCGTGGGAGGCAAGAGAAATATAGCCTAGCAACCGAAAGAGCCAGGTGAACAACTGAACTACGTTTTGTAGTGACCTTGGTAGATGCTGGTCTTAGTCCCTAGGAATGGAACGTACAGCAGCAATAGGTTTTGGAGGAGAGTGTGTGACTCTGGATTCAGTTCAACATATCTGTGGGCAAAAGGGGGGAGATTTCCAGAGTGCACTTGGCTGTCTCTGAAAGCAGCTGTTTGAACCATTGACTCTGTGAAAGTCTGTGTAGTAATGACTGGGCGAGTCTCCTTCACCATCTGTACTGGAATTGTGGGTGGCAGAAGAAGTATGACTTGAATTAAGACTGGATCATCTTTCCAATTTTAAATATGAGGTAAAGAAAACTAGCCAGTTAAGGGTTTTTCTTTGACAGGAACCATCCCGTCCGACCTTTGTTCTTTGATATTGGGAGACAGAGATATTATGTGTGATTGCAGTGGCCTAGTAAACATTTGACTACAATGATTGTGTTGTGAACATAATAACACATTCACATGTATACTGAATTAGTGTGGCATGGTCATGCTTTCCCTCTTGATGGGACAGTTATATTGAGGATATAAAAGAATCAAAAAACAAACAAACAAACAAACAAACAAACCATTGCATGCTTACTAAAGGGGTGACTGGCTAAGGGTCTGACTCTTCTTCATTAGTTTGCCATGGAAATTGTTCTACAAAGTAAAAGGAGAGGTTAGTGCATGCCAGTCTAGGTGTATTGCCTCTTCACTGGTGAGGAAAAATATAGTAAATTCTATTCTGTGAAGGTGAAATCTAAGGGAACAGGAGCTTTCAAAATATCTCCTGTATGCACCCTGCTTTAGGAAGGAGTCGAGGAGGCCACATACGCCCAAAGGGTCGCTCCTTCCCCTGCTGTGGCCCTTGTTTGATTCTCCCCTTAATGTATTACATGGGATGTGCTTTTGGGGAAGGGAGGAAAACGCATGGTTTTGCTTTATTTCTTGTTGTTTAAAATTGTTAATTGCTTCCTGTTAACTGGTGAATACAAACAGAAACATACACAAAATATGTATGCATATGAGAGCAATTTATAGTAATGTATATCTGTATATATACATATATTATATGTATTTGTGCATTTGAATATTCATATTCACAGAGAGGTACGTTGATTATTTGTGTATTTCTTGTCTCCCTCTTAAGGCTATAAGCATGAACCTTGTTCTTATTTACAATCAAAGTAAAGGAAAACAAAAGAAAGGAACTAAATATTCAGATTTATTTCATTTGTTCTCTCTCTCTCTCTCTCTCTCTCTCTCTCTCTCTCTCTCCTTTCTTGGCATCTCAGGTAATTTGATTGAGAAAAGAACTGTTATTTTCTGATCATGACAACAAATGCATCGTGTGATCGTTAGGTACAAATTATAACAGGAAGACAGAGAAATTCTTTCTTACTAGGCTAAGTGCTGTTTTAGAATTCAGACTGTCTTACTAGGGAGTCGGCTAAGGCAGAGGAAAAGGGGTTTCCTGACTATTGCTGGGAGGTTTGGGCCTCTTGCTTCCTACCACAAAGGGAGTGTTTAACTCCTTGAAGAGCATACTTCATTTTATTTTTATTCCCTTACTAATATTTGAAAGCATGCCTCTGACAAAACTTTTTTATTGTGTCTTCTGTTTTAGAGATGAGTGAATGAAAATAATAATAAAAAAAATCAGTACTTCATATTGTTAAAGCCAGTATGAGAGAGATGATCTGGAATATTCCTGCTTAGGGAGCCAGCCCCAAATAAACAAGCTCTGCTCACCAGATAGCTCCACTCTGAGGACTTACAGGAAAATAGGCTAGGTGAAATCCTTGGGAATACGGTACTTAAAGGAACAATCGTGGGGGTTGGTAGTGAGGCAGAGTGCTGGCCTTGTGTAGAAAAGTCCTTAGCTAGATGCCCAGCACTGTAAATACAAACACACAAACAAACTGCAGATGATGGAAATGGAAGAACCAAGACCAATGCAGAGATCTTGCAAGCACTGTTTAAAAGAACAAAACAAACACCCAAGTCTCCAACGTTGCTTAATTTGTTGGTAAGGGCTACGCACTCATATCCTCTTTAGAATGAATTAGGCTGACAACCTAATAATGCATAGTTTGCTTCATTTTCATCTGATATGTGTTTATTTTAATTTTTTAAAATCTTCTGATTTTGTTTTTATCTGCTTAGATGTCTTAGGCTATTTGAATTGAGGAGATGATAGGGAAACCAAAGTGAATGCTTTGGGTCAAGTAAACACCTCAATTTCATAAAGTGACCAAGCAATTTGCTCTGTGTGTGTATGTGTGTGTGTGTGTGTGTGTGTGTGTGTGTGTGTGTGTGTTTGTATTTAGAACAACTAGAGAGAAGCATCTTTTTTTAGTGGGTGAAATGGTCTTTATGATATAACTACAAAGATACTTACTTACAAATAGACATTTCTCCACAGGTTGGACAGTTCTGTATGACTAACCATGTAGAACTACAAACTGCATAGGTGTTTCTGCAAGTATCACCCGGATCTCAGAGAAGGGTCTTTAGTTGTTTGTACAAAACAGAGATAAAATATTTTCTTTAGTGCCCTATAATCAGTATTATTTATGAGAAGTTCACTAGCTACATATATTCAGCTGTAATTCTATGAAAGGCATACAGTTTTCTATTTTGGCCTATAACGTGAAAAGGATATTTGGGAATATGGAACATAAATATATTTTAGAATAACAAAATTGAATGATGATCAAGAGAAATCAGTTTTGTATAATCAAATGTAACAAAAGGTTATAGACTCCAATATAGATATTAATACAAAACTGCATGGAACAGAAGACATGGAAGTTTGTGTGTTCATGTCTGTGCATGTGTGTGTTTGTGTGTGTGGTATTTCAATGTAGGTTCCCTTGTGAGTTTGAGAGGTGTGTCAGTCTGCATATGTTCATGCAGAGGCCAAAGGTTGACATCTGTCATCTTCATCAATGTCTCTCATCTTATTTTTTGAGACATGTTCTATCACAGAACTTGATATGTATCATTCAGGTAAACTGGCTGGGATGTGGCTTCAGGAATCTGTCTGTCTCTCTGTCCACACCTTCCCACAGCACTTGAGATACAGATCTGATACCACACTTGGCTTTCAAGTGAGTATTTGGTATGCAAACTCAGGCCCTGATGGTTAATAACTTTAACCTTTGAGCCGCACGGCAAGACCCAACATGCTACACTTTTATCAGACACTGAAGTTTGGACCAACTCCTGTCTTCACTTAATTTTGTGGGCTCTGTGGGATCTGAGCATGTGAGGGTTCAGGGGTCACCAGGTTAAGAGCAGGAAGTTGGCGATGTGTGTGAACTGTTCATCCAAATGTGTTAAGAGCTAAAGAATGTATTTCCCCTTAAACCTCAGAGAGTGTTGCTCTTTGTCTTCCTTGTCCTAGTCATATAAATAACAGTTTAACGGGGGCTAATTATAAATAGGTATTTCAGAATGAAGCCCATTTTCTGGTAAAGCTATAGATCTTACACAGATGACTTGTATCTTCTGGATTTTTTTTTTCCATAGAGTAATTTTGTAATGTCTCACATATAGAATATAGTTTTTACTTACATGTTCCCACTTGGATAATAGGCATATGTTATAAATGGTGCTTGTGGTATGTTTGTACGTGAGTGTGTGTGTGTGTGTGTGTGTGTGTGCTTTTACATCTGTGTTTTTGGAAACTGGGCAGGTGTGAGTTAGTTTGATGGTAGATCTTTGAAAATGTGAATGTTTCCAACCTTAGTTTTTCTTCCCACTTAATCGGTCTTTGTTGGCTCAGAGCAGTTCTCTAGGTTCACCAATCCATGAGCAGAAGTGAAGCCACAGATCCTGGTTTTTTGTTTCTTTTTCCTTTTTTTTCTGTAACATATGTCTGCAGGTTTCTCCTGCACATGTCAAGAGCACGCTCTTGAGCATATGTGAGTTATTTATCATCAAACAGATTTCATGGGAACAGGTGCGTCCAGGGAACCCACGTGCATTAAAAAAAAGACTAATTTCCTTTCTTCTCCTAAAAGACAGTGACTAGACGTGATTAAGATGATGACCGGGATCCTTGACGACTAGAAGCTTCCAGCAGATGTAGCTCTTGAAGCTTTTACTAAACACTGGAAAGTCTTACACAATCACTGTAGGCAAATGAGACAGGCGACGGAAAGATATTAATAAACTCAGGCGCCTGCCTTAGAACAATGGAATGTATGGACATAAAGCTCCCTTAGAGGTGTTCCCATCCAACCACCCCATTAACTGAGGCCAAGAAAGAACAGTTGATTTGCCTAAACTCTGGAGCTGTTTCTCCAGGAATCAGCTATTAGGATGATTAAGTCTGGATTCTCAGATTCCAACACCATTCTCCATTTCTGTTCAAATCAGCCCTGGCGTCTTGTCTTTCGATCTCTTTACTGAACAGTTTCCGGAAGCATATCTTCCTCTTCCCTCTCTTCACACGTGCTCCTCCCTCATTCCGTCCCCCGAATTTCTTAGATGCTCTTTGTGCTGGCATGAAAAAAAAAACCTGTTAAGTGTACTACAAGATATGATTTGAAAAGAATATTATCAGGCAAGAAATGCAGTGTATCGCACCTGCCCGGTAATAGTATCTTCCCCTGGCAGCGTCCATACGATCACTTGACATAGAATTAAAAATCAGCCGCTCCAAGAGACGGACTGTGCATCCCCCACCAGGCCCTCGTCACTGGTGGCTGAGCTGGAGAGCATCCGCTTACCAGGGATAGCAGAAAAAAAAGAAATCAGCTCTGAACCTGGCCACTCCACTGTGTTGTGTCACTTGCTCAGACCGTGCATGACAAATCCTCAAATGCGCCTGGTGACATTTAGCGAGCACTGTGGACTCTGCCAATATGCCAGGCAATCAGAGTGTGCATGACAAATTATGAAACACATACTGTGAAAATTATGGACTCTGTCACGGTGCCAATCTGCCGCTGAAAACCTACTGCTGCTAGAAGTAATGTTGGCACAAATTTGTTGCTAAATTCAGTCGTATTTCTAATTCAGTAATGGATTGATCCTGAGGGTGAGTTGCTGTACCTGTTTAGGTTTCAAGCAAGGACCGTGGGACCTAACAACCTTACCTGCTATTACAGGAAATCTGAGGCCCCACATCTTTTCTCAGGGCTTCTTTCTTGCTTATCCATATCACACAGGTTTTAGATGCAGCCCTCTAAGTCTTAGCTTTCTCCGAGATCTTTTTAGTCACAGGCCTGTACCCTGGAAAAGCTTTTTCTAACCTGCAGTGAAACATTTAAGGTATCTTATTCCTACTGTATACAGCCTTCACCGCCAGACTTGCTTGAAGGATAAGCAGGGGATTGGGAGCTGGTGGAAGGGCAGCTGGCAAAAAGAGTGTACATCTAGAAAGTGTACATCTTAGAACCGGGATCAGTTTCATGCCTGAATTACATAATCATAAAGTCATTAAATAAAAGGCATGGATGAGAGCTACTGTATAAACACACACACACACACACACACACACACACACACACACACACACACCAAACAAAATCACAGCAGTTCAGTGATAGGATGAAATGTTCCTCAGACACTAGGAGGAGTGGTTCCAAAGACCAGGAGTTTGCATGCATAGCTACTAATATACTTCAAGTCATTTCTAGGTGATATGTAATATCAAATATAGTAGAAAGTATGTAAATAGTGGTTATATCATTTAGGGACTAATAACCAGAAGAAAATTCCTTTCTTGTTAAGCACAGATACAATTACTTTTTGTTGGATAATCTTAAACTGAAATGATTGTCTCCTTTGAGGAAAAAATTTTTACATACACAAGATAGACTGTATTCATAAATACATGTCCAAAGATATAATTTCAGGCTGATAAGACTCAGAATGAGCCTAATAATTTGTCTTTCTAGGATGCTCTTTCTGAAGACCTTCTCATGCTCATTCATACTTGGTCCCTCTGCCCAGTTTCAGGATCTATGGGTATAAGCACCCTGAAGAGAAAAGTATGTGGAAAAAAAAGGATTGCATGGTAATGAACAAATCAGAAAATTGTTTATCTTGTCATTATTAAACAATACAGCTCCTTAACATTGCATTTATGTGGACTAGGAATGATCAGAGAGTAAGTGATTTAGAGAGTAAGTGTTCAGAAGACCTGCATATGCATATGTGCAAGTACTTTGGCTTTCTTTACAATGGCCTCAAGCATTAATTTTGGAAGCAGTCAGTTCCCTGTGCCCACCAGGAGCTAACTGTATCTGAACCTGATGTAGTCATGATTTGAGTCAACATGAAATCCAAAAGAGCTAAAATGATGCCCAGCATCTACTTACAAAACTATTTTGAGACAACTGTACTTGTTACATAT
The DNA here is from genome assembly GCA_902729485.2 of Mus minutoides. Lineage (NCBI taxonomy): Eukaryota > Metazoa > Chordata > Mammalia > Rodentia > Muridae > Mus > Mus minutoides. Next base: position 21,004 of record LR750414.1, on the reverse strand, counting down.
CATTTGAGGTTCTACATATCTACCTAATATTAGTCAGAACATTTCTAATCTACGAAAATAGCTGCAATAGTGATCCACGCACACCTGTTTCCCACATGTAGGCCTCTTGTCGATATTGTTTGCCTCTGCATCATTGTATTTAGCAGCTGTGCTTGCTGCTGGAAGTGACAGCTTAGAATTTTACTAACTTTGCGTTGTTAAGAAAGTCATGGTCCACATTGCTGGGTTTTTTTTTTCCCTTTGTTGAATTCAATTTTGTGTGGCACTCTCCCCATAAATCCAGACATATTAACCTTTTAGCTAACATCAGTTCTAAAGAGGAGTGTGGAAGTCTCGGTGGGGAGGAGATATGGCAAAGCCTAGGAACTCCTGAGTTTGGTCTTCGCACCATATGGATACGGCTCGTTGTGGATCTCATGGAAGGAAGCAAGAAGAAAGAGGAATGGGAAAGGAAGCTTTTCCAGAACTTCCCCATGGTGCACGCTGAGCCTGAGCCTTAGCTTCTGTCACTACCAGACGCCTTGAGAATGAAGCCAGGACATGCCCTCCAACTCTGTGCTCCTTCCATTCGAGGAAGAGAGAAGTTGACAGGGCAACTGCCACCCAAGCTCCTCTACATTCCAAAGAGTCGGTCGCACCTGTCAGGATGAATGATTGGCAGTTGGCCACTCATCTTTCTAATGAGATGGAAGAGGAACTCCAAAATACTGAGCAGTATTGAAGCTAGGTTTCAGTAGTAAAGACCATCGTATATTTACGAAATTGTGGTGGAGATGGTGAAAAGCACGTGCTTAGTAATCTGCACATTAATTCTCCTAAATGAGAATACATTGTTTTGGCCTGAAGAGAGTCCATGAGTTTGGTGAGTGCCGAACGCAAGAAGGGCAGCATTCCCCCATCTATGTCTCTGATTATAAAACAGCGGGAGAGATCGTTAGGGTAGCACACACATTCTGCTTTGGGGCATATGTCAGGTTCAATACTGTGAACGGATTCAAGCTTTGCCAAGGATGCCAAATACCTCATCCTGTGACTTCTCCTCCAATGCGGTGCTCCGCTCAGGCTGCTGGCAGTTATGCAGACACTGTGGTGGCAGGTGACACAGATGGTGGCGAGAGTCTGACATTGCATGTTATTTACCAATCAGAAAGGGACTCGATTACTTTATGCACATAGTTAGAAAGGACCACCTGCACCAGTGTGTGCAGCCTGCTTACAGGCAGCAGCAGCACCAGGGAAAGAGCATGTGTCAGTGTAAGAGATAAACGACTACACTCTTTGTCGTGGGACTTTATATGTTTAACACCAACTCTATTTGTCTTTAGTTTGTGATAGTTCAATGATACTTATTTTCCTGTTAGGACCGTGGATCTAGATGGAATTTAGTTTAAGTCTGTCCTGCTTGGATTCCATTTTCTAGATATAGAACTGGAAATATCAGAAGGTATCTTTATAAGATGATTTATGTGGGTAGCCCTTGAGTGTGGTGTTCTCAGATGGTTTCAGTTGTTCAGACGTACCTGTGGTGTGCTTAGGACTGCTAGGAAGCACCTTAATTATTTGAAAACTTAATGAGGACATTAAGCTATATAATCTTGGCATTAAGAGTAGGAAGGTAGCATTTCTTGAAGCCCTGCCACAAGCACTTTGTAGCTTCTTACTAATGTAATCCTACATCAACTCTTGGGTGTAAGTGGCATTATTCCAATCTGTAGGTTACGTCTCACAGCCAACCGCAAGTACATTTTCGAGTTGACACAACTAGAATGTGATTGACAAAAAGCTTCTAATCCTCTGTGTGTTTCAGAACTTTGTTCTGTTGTCACAAAGGTTGATGGCATGCACTCTCCCAGAACTTACTTCGAGCTTTCATTGAACTGCTAGATTGCATTTCTTCTTTCAAAAGGGAAAATGTTAGCTGGACAAGGTGGCTCAAAGCTTTGACTCCAGGTTTTAGGAGGCAGGGGCATATCCATCTTTATGAGTTCAAAAGCAGCCTGCTTGATCTATATGTTGAGTTTGAGGCCAGCCTGGGCTACAGAGTCAGACCTGGTCTCTCGAGAAAAAGAAACAAAAAGAAATTATTTAAAATTGTTATTGTATCTGTGCAGTACAAATGTTCTCTGTAAAGAAATGTATAAAAATTGGCAATCTCCTTATGATGCTAAGAACCCCGACCATACCAATCACCTTCCTTCCTTTAATAAGAAGCCACCAGTGAGTCATGTAAGATATGTGTTCCAAGGTTCCCAGGGATATCTTCATGTTCATGAATGAGGTAGTGAAATATATGTCACTCAAAGATAACTGGCTGTATTGGAAGTAAGCTAATCTAGTGCTTCATATTCTTTCCTTTTTGCATCAGTCTCTGCTATCAGTTGTTAATCTGCGCTACCTTAGTGCACTTCAATGAATATCATTTTTAAAAGTATGTATTACTTTTAGGTTTTATCAATACTTTGCACAGTAATCAATGAATATCTGTGTAATATTCTTCTAGTGTTTTCTTCTTTGCCAACATGGTTAAGATTGAAATAAAATACTTTACAAATTTATCTTTTACACTTTCAGTAGCATCTAGAGGAGATTCAGCTTTCATTGTTGGAAACACCCCAGACAACGGGGGTTATTCAACCGTCTTTGTTTATTTGTTTTACTTTTTTTGAGACTAGGGCTTGCATTGTAACTCAGGCTAGCCCAAAACTTGCTACAGTTCTCTCATCTCAGCTTCAGCCATGTTGAGATTATCATCTTATAGAAAATTTAAAATCTAAAGCAGAGCAGAGATTGTTTTCTATGTTTTTCTTGTCCATTTCTGTCAATCTTAGCTTCTTTTTAACTTTTGGCCATTTGGAATTTGACTCAATGCTTTTTTTTAAAATTAGTTTATAAGAGAATTTTATATATTAATATGATACTGCTTTGTGTATTTGTTTATATATCAACATAATGCGTAGAGTCACTACATATTATGAATAGGTTTCAAATTAGTCACGTCCTTTTTGGACTGATTTTTTTTGTTGTTGTTCAAAATTGCGGGTTCTTGTAATTAACTAATTAATACTCCCATTTTCTCCTACCTTGTCCTTTCCAAAATTTCCCCACTCCCCCTCCATCCACTCCTTTATTTCTCATTTTTTCAAGGTTTTATTTTTATTTATTTTTTGTAGAACATGATTTTAATATTTTCAACTATTGATATTCAACAAACAGAATAGTTATTATAAGATATATTTTGTTGTTATGTCTCCCCTTTCATTTCTGATTTATTAATTTGGATACTCTCTCTGTGCCCTCTGGTTAGTCTGGCTAAGGGTTTATCTATCTTGTTGATCTTCAAAAAGAACCAGCTCCTGGTTTGGTTGATTCTTTGTATAGTTCTTTTTGTTTCTATTTGGTTTGATTATTTCCTGTCATCTACTCCTCTTGGGTGTATTTGCTTCTTTTTGTTCTAAAGCTTTCAGGTGTACTGTCAAGCTGCTAGTGTATGCTCTTTCCAGTTTCTTTTTAGAGGCTGTTAGAGCTTTGAGTTTTCCTCCTACCACTGCTTTCATTGTATCCCATAAGTTTTGGTATGATGTGTCTTCATTTTCATTAAATTCTAAAAAGGCTTTAATCTCTTTCTTTATTTCTTCCTTGACCAAGATATCATTGAGTAGAGCCTTGTTCAGCTTCCACGTGTATGTGGGCTTTCTGTTGTTTTTGTTGGTGTTTAAGACCAGCCTTAGTTCATGGTCATCTGATAGGGTGCATGGGATTATTTCAATCTTCTTGTATCTGTTGAGGCCTGTTTTGTGACCAATTATATGGTCATTTGAGGACGATACCATGAGGTGCTGAGAAGAATGTATATTCATTTGCTTTAGGATGACATGTTCTGTAAGTATCTGTTAGATCCATTTGGTTCATAACCTCTGCTAGTTTCAGTGTCTCTGTTTAGTTTCTGTATCCATGCTGAGAGTGTGGTGTTGAAGTCTTCCACTATTATTGTGTGGGGTGTGATGTGTGCTTTGAGCTTTAGTAAAGTTTCTTTATAAATGTGGGTATCCTTACATTTGAAGCATAGATGTGCAGAATTAAGAGTCCATCTTGGTAGATTTTTCCCTTGACCAATTTATCTTTTTCTGATAACTTTTGGTTGAGAGTTGATTTTATTTAATATAAGAATGGCTACTCCAGCTCGTTTCTTGGGACCATTTGCTTGGAAAATTGCTTCCCAATCTTTTACTCTGATGCTGTGTCTGCCTTTGTCACTGTATGTTTCCTGTATGCAGCAAAATGCTGGGTCCTGTTTATGTAGCCAGTCTGTTAGTCTTTGTCTTTTTTCTTTTCTTTTCTTTTTTTTTTTTTTCTTTTGGAGAACTGAGACCATTGATGTTAAGAGGTATTAAGGAAAAGTGATTGTTATTTCCTGTTATTTTTGTTTTTAGAGGTGGAATTATGTTTATGTGCTTTCTTCTTTTGGGTTTATTGAAAGATTACTTTCTTGCTTTTCTAGAGTGTAGTTCCCCTCCTTGTGTTGGTGTTTCCCAGCTATTATCCTTTGTAGGAGTAGATTTATGGAAAGATATTGTGTAAAGTTGGTTTTTCCATTTAGGGAATAGCTTGATTTCTCCACTTAGGGTAATTGAGAGTTTTGCTGGGTTTAGTAGCCTGGGCTGGCATTTGTGTTCTCTTAGGGTCTGTATGGCATCTGCCCAGGATCTTCTGGCTTTCATAGTCTCTGGTGAGAAGTCTAGTGTAATTCTGATAGGTCTGCCTTTATATGTTACTTGACCTTTTTTTCCTTACTGCTTTTAACATTCTGTCTTTATTTAGTGCATTTGTTGTTCTGATTATTATGTGTCGGGAGGGATTTCTTTTCTGGTCCAGTCTATTTGGAGTTCTGTAGGCTTCTTGTTTGTTCATGAGCATCTCTTTTCTAGGTTTCCTGTCTCCAGGATTGTCTCCGTTTGTGATTGCTTTATTGTTTCTACTTCCATTTTTAGACCCTGGATGATCCTGGGAGTGTTAGAGCACAATTCATATATTGTATCTTTCATGTTCCCATTGTATTGATTTTGAAATGCAGAAGTTTTGCATGTATGGTGGTTCATTCATTCTCCTTGCAGGTCATGGTTTTTAATGCCCTCTGTTACCATTACATGCATGAATTGTTTCCAGCTCAGGGATGTTAAACACCATATTGTCAGGATTGAAGAACAACTTTTAAAAGTTCTAGTTTATATCATTCTCTCCAGGGATGCAAGGACACATTTTGGATACTCTTAAGTCATGATTTCTGTCTTTTGTATTCTGTGAGTAGAGTAGATGTTTTTGCATTTCATTATAGATTTCAGAGAATTGGCTTCTTCTTTTCTTTTCTTTTGCAGGAGTGGAGCTGGAGTGGGGGGGGGGGAGTGTCTCCTGTTTATGGGGCAAATGCTCTAATAGTGAGCTCCCACCATGGGTATCATGGCATCTTTCCATGCTGCTTCTCACATTGTTTCCATTCTTTCTACCGTTTGATTTGCTTCCTCCTCCTGCTCCCCACTTCTTTAAGACACGGTTTCTCTGTTGTAGCTCTGGCTATCTTGGAACTCACCCTGTAGACTAGGGTTGCTTTGAACTCTGCCTCCAAAATGCTGGGTGGAATTAGAGGCATGATTTCCCATGTCTATCTGCTTGATTTGTTTTTGAGGAAGGTTTGAATGTACCTGTACTTCTCTATGTAGGTGTGAGAGTCATTTAGGTGTGAAATTTTTGTCCTTTCTGTGTTTGCATGTTTACTGATAATGGCATTGTTCAGATCTCATTTAGGTAGCCATTTCTAGGAGATGCAATCAGACTTCTTGGTCATTTGCTCTTAAAACCATTCTCATTTGAAGATGCTTCCTGAGCCTTAGGGGTTCACATACACAATGGACTAAGCATAGGATTTCTATATTTCTCTCTCTCTCTCTCTCTCTCTCTCTCTCTCTCTTTCTCTGTGTGTGTGTAAAACAATAATCCAAGAAAAAAAAAAGACGAATTTGAGAGGAAAATGGGATAAAGTATTACCCAGGTCCTGCTGGAAGGAGGGAACATTGGAAGGGCTGGAGAAAACAGAGGGGCATGTAATTATATTTTAATTGAAATATAGAAAATAAAATATAGTTTCAAAAGGTTTTAATGTTGAAGATAAAGTCACTAAAGTTTACTTTTCTTCTACGTTTTTAGTTCTGCAAATTCTTCCTATTTACTATTTCAGCAGCATCTACAGAGTCTTGTTGATTTATGCCCTATTTAATTCAGCATATTTTTGCACTGCCTTCCTGTTTTCTTTCTTGGAGCATAAGCTATGTACAAGTATTTAATTTCAAAATATTTAGAGTTTTTTTTTTTTTTTTTTCTGATGAAAATCTTCCTTTGATCTCTATTCCTTACTTTCTTTTAAGTTTATGTATCCGGGTGATTTGTCGGCCTGTGTATCTGCTCACCAGAAGAGGGCATCAGATGCCACTTTAGATGGTTGTAAGCAGCCATGTGGATGCTGAGAATGGAACTCAGGACCTCTTGAAGAATAGCTAATACCCCTAGTCACTGTACTATCTCTCCAGTCTCCACTTTTGGTCTGTTTAACTCAACCTCACTAACACAACTTGCATTATTTCAATCACATTAAATTCATTGATACATTACTTTTAACCTCGATTATAAGCTACATTGATAAATATTTTGTGTGCTCTTGATCTCATAAGATCGTTATTCTATAAATGTGGGTTGGATGCATGTGACTTGCATTCTTTTGTCTCTACTTGCTAATTTTCTATCATCTTGTTCTGATAATTACATAGAACAATATTAAAACAACCAATCTTGATTAAGAATTCATTTGTTCTCAATACTCTATTAATTTTTGCTCATATTCTTTGAAGCTATTTCTGGTTATAATATCTTCTTAGTCCATGATCCTAATTTGACTGTATTTCTTTCTTCTCTAAAAATTGTTCCCTCCCTCTATTTTGTTTGCATCGTATTCTTATTTTTTGTCTGTGGGTATAACATGTCTTTCTGTCTTGATATGTTTGTAATTTTGACTCAGTGAATAGTTTTGAACAGTTTTATTACAATGTATCATGTGTTTTTAATTCATGTTTTGAGTATTTCGATTTTTGGACCTGTGGGGCATATGGCTTTTGTGAAATTTGAATTTCTTCAAGTATTTTCTCTATTTTTTCCCTTTTAAATCAGAGGGTAACATATAATTAGTACGTTTGAAACTGGTATTGCTTTAATCATTTTAAAAATTAGTTATTGTCATTGTGAGTTGCTTCCTTGACTCTTGGTATGCCCTGTAATACTTGATCCCATGCCAGAAATTATGAGTTTTTGTTTGTAAGATGCTGCATAATTTTCAAATTCCTTACAGGGTTTATGATCCACACATATTGGGGTTTGCTGTAGAACTCACCGGTGTTTCTAGGAATTGGTTTAACTCCCTAAGTCATGCTTTTAAACTTTTGGGGAAGTGTTAGAAGCGGATACCATCTAGAGCTCACTGATGCCAATGCACTCTACAAACCTCTCGAATCTCTCTTCAGTGCCTCTGGAATCATGGGTTAGCCAGTCCTGCCTGTGCAGTGGGCACTGCTCTGAGCTGTCATGTCTCTGATCATGACATCCTCTAGTTGCTTGTGCTTGCTATGGCTTTAATCTTGAATAATGTCTTCATGGGTATGCACTATTTCATACTGGGCAGAATACTCACAGGGGATTCTCTGAAGACCTCTTGGGTACTGTCATAGTCAGGGTTTCTATTCCTGGACAAACATCATGACCAAGAAGCATGTTGGGGAGGAAAGGGTTTATTCAGCTTACATTTCCATACAGCTGTTCATCACCAAAGGAATTCAGGACTGGAACTCAAGCAGGTCAGGAAGCAGGAGCTGATGCAGAAGCTGTGGAGGGATGTTCTTTACTGGCTTGCTTCCCCTGGCTTGCTCAGCCTGCTCTCTTATAGAACCCAAGACCACCAGCTCAGAGATGGTCCCACCCACAAGGGGCCTTTCCCCCTTGATCACTAATTGAGAAAATACCTTACAGTTGGATCTCATGGAGGCATTTCCTCAATTGAAGCTCCTTTCTCTGTGATAACTCCAGCTGTGTCAAGTTGACACAAACCTAGCCAGTACAGGTACTTCTGTGTAGTTCTCTACTTTAAAAACAAATATTTATTTTTTAAATTCACTTTACATCCCAATCACAGGCCCCTTCTGTCCTCTCTTCCCAGCCCCAGCCTTAAAAATCCCTCTCCCATTGGCCCCTCTCCTTCTCCTTACTTTTGGGTGCGTTGTCTTGAAAAGTCCAGTTGTGTTGATCTCCTTGACCACACAGGGTCATCTCAACTAAAGAAACCTACCTGTCCCAACCCACTTTTCCCTTTCCCCACTGTGACTAGAAACTTCTCTCTGGGAAGACTAGAGCCATGTGTGGAGTTGAGAGCCTCATTGCTCAGGGTTCCCTGTTCTTCCTTACCTGATGGGCATTGTTGTCAAAGTACAATTTCTAAAGTTTTCACTTAAAAAGAAAAGTCCATTTGTAATAATCTCCTTTGGCAGGCCATTTTTTGCCCTAATATAAAACCTGTACTCTCACTGTGCATGGAGACATATATAATTTAGGCACTGACTGATGAACAGCCTCATCTCCCATTTGTCAAGAAATAAATCTGTGTCTAAGATGGCTGAAGTCCTTTGTTGCTCTCTCTTAACAACAGAATGGCAATCACACAAAGCATTGTCAACTTGCCTTTGTTAAAGTTACTAATGTCTCCTGACTCCATTCATATCTCAGCCCATAGGAAGTTATCTTTTGTAACGTATCTTACGTAGGGAAAGAGATTGTGATTAGTTAAAGGAAGTTGTCTAAATGTCAACAATGGGCAGTAGAATGGAGACTTCTTTCAAAGTCCTACATAAGAGTCCAGTGTTTCATTTTAATTTTGAGTAACAGTGACAATTGCTTCTTCTTAATAAACAGTCCACAAAAGAGGCTCTCCCCTTTGCAAACTTCTCGCAATAGCCCTGTGTGCTCACGTTTACCCCAGCACCTCTGCTGCTGCAAGACGCAGGGTCAAAGGCTACCAAGTTGCTCATGGTTACCGTTCATCTATTCAACATCACTTTTTAAAAGGACTAATCATATAAACAGAATAATAGCTGCATCCATCTTCAAAATTTATTTTTTTCTTTAAAATTTATGTTTTTTCCTTTCTTTTCCTTCCTTCCTTTTCTTCTGCCTGCCTTGGATTTATTTTCTTCTCTTTCTAGTTTCTTGAGGTTGAAACTTAAGTTATTCATTTGGGACACTTTTTTTTTTTTCTTTTCTAAAAGGAGCATTTGGTTTTGTTTATTTTCCTTTAAGCTCTGCTTCAGCTGCACCACACAAATTCTGCTGTGTTGCATATTCAGTATATTTTTTAGTTTAGTCATTTTCAAATATCCCGTAACACTTCTTTGATCATTGGGTTATTTTAATACTTTTAATTTTCAAATATTTGCTGGAACTTGTTATTAATTTCAAGTTTAATACCATAATGATAGAGGAGTGTAGGTTGTATGTGACATGTTCTTTGTAAAATTACATTTTTTTATTCAGTCAGGGAGAATACACAAGCCGGGGCTTACATGTGGAGAGCAGAGAACAATTTGCTGAGGAATTTATTTCTGCCTCTACACTGAGGATGCCACGGACTGAAAACTGAGGTTGTCAGAATTGTTTGCAAGCCCCTTTATTCTCTGAGCCATCTCACCAGCCCACTACTAGTTCTTTTATATTGCTTGAGGCTTTTTTGATCCCTCAACATTTGGTCTATCACAGTGATGATCTGTGCACATGAGAAAACCACATATGTTCTCCATGCCTCGAGAAACACTGAGGGTTTCCTCTGCTGGTGTTGCAGTCTGACTCTGTGGTTTTGTTGCCTTGGGGCTAAACTGGATGATGCTGAAGAGAAAAAGAGGCGAATTCATGATGCTTCAGTGGGAGTTCGGGTCCTAATGTTTACTTTTCAGAGTCTTTCAGTACCGGCTGCATCCTCTCCCTCCAGGTATTACAGCCCCAAGCATCAGGAAAAGAGGGGCCGAGATACTCTTAATAAGAACGCGAGGTCTCTTACAAGGTCTAAGGCTGAGTTACTTGGTGTTGCTTGACTACTTTCAAGATCATGCACACCTTCTTTTAGGCAAACACTGTGTAAAAAACTGACTAATATAGTTTAAAGGTTTGCACAGAACTCCTATGTAATGGCACCCTTCTCCGCACTGGCCGTATGTCAATGAATGAATATCAAAAAGATTCTGGTGTGATTTAGGTTCGCATTCTAGTGTGGGTGGATAGGAATGTGACAACTGAAAATAGGTAATATGTCAGAAAAGTGAGTAATAGGGAAATGAAGGGTAATTTGGGAAAACAAGGTAGGAATAGATGGTATTACATGCTCTTGAAGATGTACTCCAATTTTCAAAATACCCATGAGGAGAGTAATTGAGAAGGGAATGCTGGGAAGGACGAAGGAAAACACCGTGCTGTGTGGATTGTGGTCGCCATCTTTAAAACTGGATTTGACAGGTAAAGTTGAAGCAAATTACATACATTACAGACACTTACTTTTTCTACTGAGTGTTTGTTCTCTCCGTCATGACACACTATATTTTGTATAAGTAACACACCAGCAACCACATAATATCCAAAGACCACGGAACAGGTCATTAAATACTAAAAACTAGTGCTTGGTACATTTTAAGATTAGACAAAAATGTCTTTGACACCGAGAATGAGAGAATGAGTCCCCCAGTGTTGTTTCTATGGTAAGAGGTCATCTCTGTGGAGCTATTAAATTCCTGGGATTTGACACAGACAAGGCAGTTTTTGTCCTCCCATTAAATTCAACAATTTTCATCTGTGTTTTTGAAGTGATTTATCTATGTTATTTACTCTAAGCAGCCAAAATCATAATATTAAACTGTGGTAAAACTTAAAAGTAATCTCTCCTTACAAATGTTGAACACCTTTAATGTCAACCATAAACAACCTAAACAAGTCTTTATTTCTTTGGATGAATGCCTTGCCTTTATTCAGGAGTGTTTAAGAAAAAAAAAAAAATTAAGGGCACTGTTAGTGGTCCCTAACTGGGGGAAATGCCCTATCCAGATGTTGCTCTGTCTACAGCTGCTCTGTGATTCTAATTGACTCCCAGGGGAATGTCAGCTTGAGCTGCTGAGGGCCCAATCCTGCTGTGAGCAGTGAGTGAGTGTTGACAAAGAGTGACCCAGGCTGTTTGGATTTGAGAGGTGCTGAGCACTGAGGGTTGCAGGAAGTCCTCCACCCTTACTTCCAAGGCCTTGGTCACCAGGTTTTATATTTACCACGTTCAAGGGCAGATGAAACTTGACAGCTAGCAGGCTATAATTTCCTTCACAAATTAGAGAACAGACATATTATCTGCACACATATCTGAAGACATAAATACTTGAAAATATATAAGCTGCTATATCTTTAAAAACCAAGGAGAGCTTGTTTAGTTAAAAAAAAAATGAAAAAAAATAACAAGTGGCCACCTTTCACATCATGCGAGTTATGTTTTATTCGTAAATATTTAAATTATATGTGAAGTACTCAACAGTCCCAGAAAAGGTTCTCAATCAATCAATCAATCAATCAAAGTTATTCAAATTATCTTCATTGTCAGCTTGAGTACATTTGAAATGACCTAAAGACAACTGGAGCAGCATTTGGGAGAATACTTTCAAAGAACATTAGCAGAGAGGAGAAGAGAAGGCATAAGCTAGATGAGTTGAAAGAGAAAAGGGAACAAGAGAAGAACACTTGTCTCTGTAGATACAGTGTTACCAACTACCTCCAGTTCCACGCCCTCCTGCTCCTCCTCCCTTTACCTCCAAACTGTGAGCCAAAATGAGTGCAACCTCCCTTAAGTTGAGTCTGCTCTAGAATTTAACCACAGCAAGGAGAAGAAACTTATGACCTTCATTTTCTTGCATTAATTAGTTATGGTTTTTTAAAATAACTTCCTGTATTTATGTGGATTATTTTTAGTGTTTTGTTTTCAATAAAGCAAGCTTCCATTTCAAATTTGTATACCATGATGACTCTTTGGTGCTGTTAAAGATAATTCATCCAACTTCATATTTCCTGAATTTGTGGTTCTCAAAACATTGAATGTGTCTATTCAGTTATGTTACATGAATAGTTCTTCAGGAACAGGGTTGGTCTGACTTGGTTTTAACCTCTGTTCTAACTGATGCAAAGAACAGTAAAAATGGAGAGGAAAAATGGAGAGGCCAGAATAAAACGAACTCAGTGTTTCAGTGTTGGAGAATTTTAGAAGCAAAAAGGAGTAAATAAATGTTGTCCATGCTTGAAAGTAAATAGAATAATTTAGAAAAAAGTTAGAGTTAAAATGTAGTATTTTCCACTGTAGACTATTTTATGTAAAACTGACTCATAACTTTATTGTATTGAAAAGTATATATTCCTATGTTGAGTCTCTAAGCAACCACAAAAACTTAGAAATTGTTGAACCATTTATTATATTTTTCAACATTTGTATTTCCTTCCTTGATTATCCACTGATTTTCATTGTTTAGAAAAGTTTCCTTTTAAAGTTTATAAATTCCCTTCACATAATCTCTTTTACTGTTTATCAAATTACCAGTTGAAACTCATTACATTTGAATAGAGAAAATTTTCACTAAATAATACTTCCTAATCTTTTAAAAACATTTTTTCATGAAACATATTTTGATCATGCTTTCTCCCTTCCCACCATCTCCTAGATCCTCCCCACCTCCCTGTCCACCCAACATCATCTTTATAATTTTGTTCTCTCTCATTCTCTCTCTCTTTTATAGAACACCAATAACAATTAAAATAACACAAACACCCCCAAATAAAACAAAACCTGAAATCAAAATGAACAAAAATCTGTAAGATGAAAAATGCCCCAAAACAACAAAAGAAAAATCTTATATTCTTATTCTAAGTGTAAGTCTCGTGATCATATTTTCTTTAGATAAGAATCAGCAGATTGCAAGAGATATCTGAATTTTATAAGCTGTAAATTGCTGCAAAACATTACTGAAACACCACTGGGTCATATGAAAGGGAATGGAGGACTGCTCAAAATGCAGTAGTGTTATGCTCAAGTCTCAGGGACCCCCAAAGACCATGGAGGGAGGAACCAATTTCGATGCAAACACATAAGGGTTTTTATTAAGAGCTAGAGAGCTCGGGCTCTTATAGTCATCAGAAGTGAGTGCTTCGGGCTGGTGAGATGGCTCAGTGGGTAAGAGCACCCAACTGTTCTTCTGAAGGTGATAAGTTCAAATCCCAACAACCACATGGTAGCTCACAACCATCCGTAACGAGATCTGGCTCCCTCTTCTGGAGTGTCTGAGGACAGCTACAGTGTACTTACATATAATAAAAAAATAAAAATAAATCTTTAAAAAAAAAAGAAAAAGAAGTGAGTGCTTCAAGTCTAGGGGTACGAGGGTGTTTATTGTGGTTACAGCAAGCCTGGGGATTTTCAGGAACCAGTAAGTTAATATTTTTATAATCCGCATTTCTGGCATAATCTGGAGGAACCAAACATGGGAACAGAGCGAGCCACTTGACAAACAGGATGGCTACAAAATATCTATTTTGATGCTAGCAATTCTGACGTGTTATCTATTTTTTTGTACCTTGATCCTGCTGTGTAGAGCCTGACTGGCTGGGGTGGGCATTGGGGGAGTAGGCATTGGGCATGGGGAGGGGTATAGGAGTAGGGATTGGGCATGGGGAGGGGTATAGGGGTAGGGATTGGGCGTAGGGGTACGGATTGGGTATGGGTAGGGGATGGGGGGTAGGGGTAAGGATTGGGTATGGTAGGGGGGTGGGGGCTCAGGAGTGGGGGGTGGCAGGTTGCCAGAGGACGTTTGTTCAAGTGGACTTTGTGGTTTTCTTCCTGGAATTGGAGTTAGTTGGGCTTTCCAGTAGAATGTACATTTTCAGTTTTTACATATTTTATTTTCCCATATCAGCTGTGGTCAGAAATTTTAAATAAGAAACTCTGGGGGGAGGGGAGGAGGGTGGAATCACGATTTTTATTTAATTGCCCAATTTTCTAAGCAGCAAGGTGAAATGTTGTTCCTGTTCTCTCTGTTCTTTCAAGAAATGAATTGCCCCATTGCCTATGGTATTCACACTCTATGTACTGCCCCACACATCACCAAGACCCTGAGTACTCAGACCGAGGGTGGCAGAATCACAGTGCCTGCTTTCAAGGAAATTATATCTCAGTTAGTAATAGCCCCAACGCCGAGGAGTTTTGATGCTAGCAATTCTGATGTGTAAAAGTGATGACACAAGCTTTTTTTGTAAGAAGGTAAATTTTGTTAACTTACTAAATATGGGAAAAAATAATACAAACGTTGATAAAGTTTACAGTAAGAACAAGTCTCTCTGTGAAATCTTTAAAAAAAAACAAGCAAATTTGAGCTAGTTTTATTGTCAAATTTTAAAAAGCACAAGTGATGGCTTAAAGTCATAAATGTTTAGTGAATATTAAAGCATTCATACACACACACACACACACACACACACACACACATATATATATATATATACACACACATACATAGAGAAAATCTAAACATGGTATATTTTAGTTGTGTACACTCCTTGGACTTCCTGATTGATGTCTGCTGAAGATCAGGGGATGCACACCCATGAATAGAGAGGATGATGCTGCAACAGTAGAGTTTCCCAGTGTCTACTCGGGTTCCAGGCCACATCTTCATGAAAAGAGGATGCTAAGGATGCTATCCTGTATGTGTACTAGATGGATAAAAGGCTTACTTACTGTAGTTTATGTATGCTTGAGAGTACACAAATTGAGCGTGATCACGTGGTCCACTTCTGGAGCTGCAAGCAGGTTTTCACTGGTGTTTGATGAACGACTTCCAAGGCTGGGAAATGAAGTGTTAGCTCTAACCATTCGACTGTCAGAGACCTATGCATCCCTCAGAGAAAGGGCTTGCTATTACTTAATTAGCATCAGAATATTATAAGTGCATATTTTCATTTCATAACTGTATTTCAAATGAATTATGAAAGTAAACAGAAATCACAGATGTAATGCTGGCTATAGATACCGTGACATTAAGATGAGTTTGGCTATATATAAAACAGAGCAGTAAGCAGTCTTCACCCTTGACACTGCCAGGTCTCTGTGAACTTGAAAAATGGTCCTGATCTCAGGGAGACCTGGAGTGTAGATTCACTCATAAAAAACCTATACCTCATTAGAAAGCAAATAGGCTTCTGGTTAGAGGAAAAGGAGATGAGGAACTTGGAGGATTAGAGGGAGGGGAGACCATAATCAGAATATATTATGTGAGAAAAAAATCTATTTTTAATATAAGGATAACAATATAATTAAAAAGATGTTTGTATTGTCTCAATACAAAGAATAACTCCAACTGCTGATTTTTAAAAAAAAATAAGCCCTATACCTAAGTTAGATGAAATATTTGATAATTTTTGAAAGAATTTGATGATGTTAGCTCAGATTTAAAAAAAAAACAAATTAGATTAAAATAAATTGGCCAGTATGATTTTAAATTTTCAGATACTGAGGTTTTTGTGGTGGGATTCTTTGGAACCAGGAAGGCAAAGTGGAAACAGAGAAGACATTTTGGTTTCTGGTCAGTATCATTCATGGTTAACTCAGAGCCCACCCCCTATCAGCAAAAAAGCATAAATGGAAATGATAAGAGCCTAGAAAAACCTGATAGCTCTTCTGCATGCTTGTGGTGGGCACATACACACATACTCACATACAACCACAGAGTCAACTAAATTCTACCCTGCCATACAAGTTCCTTTTGTTTCACCATCTGTAGTACCTCTTAAAAACCTCCTATAAAAGAACATCTACCTAGTTATTGGCAAGTCTACAGGTATAGATCTGTGACCAGACACAAGTTGCATTGATATGCAATACCAAGGTGACTGAATATCTTCATCTTGCTCAAGCTTTATCTTGGATTGTCTTTGCACAACAGGCCTCATCATTTCTGCAT
Organism: Mus minutoides; assembly: GCA_902729485.2. NCBI lineage: Eukaryota > Metazoa > Chordata > Mammalia > Rodentia > Muridae > Mus > Mus minutoides. The sequence continues at coordinate 4,898 of LR750414.1, read as the reverse complement.
CAGCCTGCCCTGACTGTAGTCATGTTTCACCTAGATCTTAATTCCATCATCCAGGGACATCTCCTTGGGCTGTATCACAACCCTCTTCCTTGCTGGCTTCACCTCTTTTTTTTTTTTTCTTTCTTCACAATCTTGGGCCAATTCTCTTATTTTAGAATTACTCTGATGCCAGGGCACTGAATCCACAGGCCTATTTTCAGTTAACTGGGGAGCTCTCAAGTATATCTGGGTTACACTCAAGAATTCTTAAATTAGAGCATCTTGGATGTAGAATCCAGTATGGAAACTATTTTAAGTTGTACCATTTCAGTCCAATGCGGCCACACTCTTGTGGCTGCAGGATTGGGGTTACTAATGGGGTCTCAGGGAAGGGCAGGCATTGCCCTCAGTTCTTTGCACACAAATGGATAGGCACACCACGTTTCAACTGACTTTGATTTTCAGTTCAAATCTGGGCTCGCACTGATGGATGGCCTTGGTTAAACTCTGTGGATCACAAAGCAGAACACGAAGGAGAATTAAAGAGACCGGTAGAGAGGATGAAGGTGATGGTGGTAGGAGAAAGATAAGAGAGAAAATGCACTATATACATATTTGTTTTGACTAACAAATTTAATAAAAGATTTCTAAAAGTTGCCAGTTGCCATTTTGTTGTAAAGTTCAAATCGGGTTAACATCGTTGGAGAGCAGATTTGTCTTCGCACTGCCGCCATGTTAGGCCATATGTCTTTTTCTTTGGTCTGTCTTTCCTGGTCGTGATTCATCTCAGAAAAGGGTTTATAGAAATAGCAGTCATCAAAAAGGAGATTTATTTCTACTAAATAGATCCAGGCTTCAGTCACAACAAGGAGAAACAGAAGTCACCCCATGTGTTATGCCCTATTTTAATTTGTTACACAGGTAAAAAAATGATGTAGGTAGTTTAAGGGTGATTTATTTTTTATTTTTTATTTTTTTCTTTATAAAGAATTTGCCAGGGACAATTGAAAATTCAGGCAATTTTTCTAGGTTTCACAAGAATCTGAAAGTCTTTGTGTCAGGCTTCTGGATAACCCTTATGGTTGGCTTGGCTTCTGACCTTTGGAATGAAAGCCATTTGCACAACTCCAGGCACAGTTGCTGTGTACAAGAAAATGGAGTTAGGAATTGAAGACTCAGGGAGGAGAGGCCCTTTATCCTCTGAAGGCTGTATATGCCCCAGTGTGGGGGAATGCCAGGGCCGGAGTGGGTGGGTTGGTGAACAGGGGGATGGGGGGAGTGGCTGGGGGAGGGTGTTTTTCAGAGGGGGGAACCAAGAAAGGGGATAGCATTTGAAATGTAAATAAAGAAAATATCCAATAAAAAAAAAAGAAGACTCAAAAGAAAATACCCAAAGTTTTTGTTTGTTTGTTTTGTTTTGTTTTGCTTTTATTTGTTTTTGGTCTTGGTGTTTTTGTTTTTGGAAAAAGGGGAAGACTCTGAACTTTGTTGAAAGGTGCCCAGTAACCCTCTGAGAACTGTGTTAATGCATACCTACAGTTCCAGGAAGCCAGGAGGTTGGACACTTTAGCTAGACTCCTTGTCATTTCATAATCAAAAGTGAAAGAAATGAGAGAGAGAGAGAGAGAGAGAGAGAGAGAGAGAGAGAGAGAGAGAGAGAGAAGAGGGGAGAGGGGAGAGAGGAGGGAGGGGAAGGGTGGAAGGGGGAGGAGGGAGGGGGGAGGAGAGGGAGAGGGAGGAGAGGGGGAGAGGAAGGGAGGAAGGGGGAGGAGGGAGGGGGGAGGAGAGGGAGAGGGAGGAGAGGTGGAGAGGAACGGGGAGAGAGAGGTGCCGTTATAGAAGATGATTGGTTTGAGTTTTTCTCCATTTATAATGATGTCACCTGTGAGTGTGTCCTATGCTCCCTCTAATCCTACTCTGCTAGCTCCATAAGATTTCTATGTAGGGGTGGACTCTGAGATCTCCATGGCCGACAGAGTAGCCAACTATTCAAGGGAGGAAACGAGACAGTTCATTTCAACTCAGTTCAATACAACTCATTGCTGGTGTTGGTTCTAACATCATAAGTCTGACCAGGAGTAGACTCTTTTAGGCACATTTAAGCATAGCACCATTTGGCGAATACTTTCCTGGTGATAATTAATTCCATGTATACAATAAAGCTTAAGACATGAATACATCGCTATTCTTTGTAAAGTACAAGTGACATCTTGCGGCGCGCCTCCCTCGACCAGCAAGAAAGTCACGCTACCACCAGGATCTTCTCAGTCAGCTTTATTCAGGAGCGCCTTGATTGTAGATTCCCCAGACCCTGGACAGCAGCAGAGCTGCTGCTTTTATACTCTCTCAGGGAAGGGGGGAGGGTGTCATAGTGGTTGTGGATTGGTGCACCAAGCCACATCCATTAGCATATTGCCCATTCATTGGTGTCACAAGCCACACCTCATTAGCATATTGCCCGTTCGGGAGGGGCTATTGCTTGAGGAGGGCCTAAAGTGGGAGCCCCGGTTTTCCGGAGCAACTGCCTTTCCGGAGCAGCTGCCATTCCTGAACAACTGCCGTTCCTAAGCAACTGCCGTTCTGGAGCAACTGCTACTCCCTACAACATCTTCCATAAATAAAGATTTTACAGATTGACAAGCTCGCATTAAGGGGCTGGGGAAAGATCCAGTCTTGGTCTTGGCCACACAGATAGTGCTAAAGGTCACATCCCAATCCTTCCCTGCCTTTCTGAGTGGGAAACAGGTTATGCATCCCTCCTTTTGAAGGGGCAACCTTGTGTGTTTAGCATTCTTGATTCCTCTAATACTTCTCTGTGAATATAAAGATCCTTGTACTTTCTATCAACTTGTGTGTGTAGAACCATCCCCATATCTCCAATATAAAGCTAACTTGATCTTGGTAGGTGAGCTTTTTGATGTATTTGGTTTGCTAGCATTTTATTGAGATTTTTGTATTGAGTTCATCAGGGATATTAGCCTGTGATTGTGCGCTCTCTCTCTCTCTCTCTCTCTCTCTCTCTCTCTTTCTTCTTTCTTTTATTTTTATAGTGCCTTGACCTGGTTTTGGTGCTACAGAACTACTGGCTTCATAGAAGACGTTTAGAAGTTTACATGTGAAACTTCCGCTTGTAACAACAGGACATTAGCAGTGTTGGCAATGAGAGTGTTTGAAATACAAAATTATATCTGAAAAATAGAAATGCAAAAGCATTAGGAAAAATTTCCAGACCTAAGATACAAAGCACATAGAAAGGAGTGACACATTACTACATCATGCCGACCACATCTCTCTTGAGTATCTTCTCTATTTTTATTAGATAAAGACTACTTTTAAGGAGCAGTCATGCTAAAAAAAATAGCAGTATATGCACTATTCTGTAGATCTGTCCATTGCTTCATCTTAGCATGTTAAGAACATCAATGAACAAGTCTGTGAACTCTGGTTGGCATATAGCATTAAGTTATACTCTGTATACTTGCTCTTCCCTCAGAGGACAAAAGAAATGGATACAAAGTTAAATTTCTAAAAACATAAGATTTGGGTCTCCTGGGATTAATTTTATTTCTCAATTACATTTGTGTTCATTTTATCAAGTTTTAGTTTAGAAGCATTAAGCAAATATCATGATGTGAAAATGGCCTTGAGGCTCCTTTCTTTAAAAGTTGTATCTTTTTTCAGAAAACCATGTCTTTGCAACAGCGGTCTTAGTGAGTGTCTTTCTTTTGTGTCTGTGCTCATTAGAATCAAAAGTGGAAGGGTTACAACGTAGCTAGGGACTAATAGGATATCTCATTTTATAAGAAGTTTTATTTTAGTTACTAAAGCAACGACACGGTGTTTATATATAATTTTGACAATATTATTTCTACAGATCCAGAATTGCTTGATAATATTTCAAAATATAATATATACTCTAATAAAGAATACAAAATATATTCAAAAAAGGTTTTAATCACATTGAGAAAATAGTGTGATTTTTCACTTGTATAAAATCTATTTGTTGGGTCTTTTTGCAAAGATGTTATTTGCAAGACTTTCACTGGAACAATGATTATAATTGCTCCAATAAGATGTTATCATTATTAAGTATAACTTGACTGTAAAGATTAATGTGGCAAAGGTGACTAATTTTCACCTCAAAATTGGATTCAGGACAGCAGTACACTAGAAAGGATAATGTCTTGTCCTGCTTGTTTTAATCAATTGATATTTCTGGACCTTTTAGAGAAATAAGTGCTTTCTTTCAAAGTTCAAGTGTCCATTGACCACTTCTAAAGCAACTCCTAAGAGCTCATCTAAGGTTAAATCTGAGCCACGTATTGCTAAGTACTTTTGATTTTTAATCTATTATAGGAAGGTCAGACATGGTGAAGGAAACAGTCTTTGAACAGAAGTCACTAAGCCCTGCAGAATGCAATGGCAGACTTGGGCTTGGCTTTGTCACACTGCAAATACCTACTTGGAAGAAGTCACTGTAGAGGGAAACCCTGATACATTCATCAGGTTGAGGGAGAGCCTCTGAGAACTCCCTTGTGTTTTCTTAAAGAACATGTTTTATTTATTTATTTATCTATCTATTTATTTATCTATTTATCTATTTATTTATTTTTATGGTATAGACTAGAGTTTATTCACGGCATGGGGGAGGAGTTGAGAAGGTAGTAGAGGCAGAGACCGGGGATGGCGAAGAAGAGGGGAGGAGGGTAGAGGAGGAGAGGAGAGGAGGGGAGAGGGAAGAGGAGGGGAGAGAGGAGGGGAGAGGGAGAGGGAGAGGGAGAGAGGCCATGAGCACATGGGGTGCGGGGTGGGGTATGAGAGGACCTAGCAGGATCAAGAAGGCAAGAGCAAGAGAGAAGAGCTTATTTAATTTCTTATGAGGTTCTTATGAGAAATCATCTGCGTCTCAAATCTTAAGA
>LR750408.1:323970-528696 GCA_902729485.2 Mus minutoides | reverse complement strand
GAAAAGACAACGCCCAAGGAGTTGAGAAGCAATTGTCTGTGTGAGCTGTGAGATGTTGATTCACCTTATTCAGGCTTAGTGTTTCCGTCTGTAAAATTAATATTTAGATTGTGTGGGGTTTTGTGTCCTTTCTTATCCATATGTTTAAAGTGCCAGGCCACTATTTAGTCATATTACAATTTTAGTAAGAGTTGAGGACATTAAATATCAATGTTAGGCTAAGAAGACTAATATAGTCATGTGTGTTGCACAGAGTGCTTGATAAGATACATAAAATTTAAGAGTATTTTTTTTTATTATTCTTACACTTAGAAATTCTATCATCCCCTGAGGGATAACAAAAGCTTCCACTTAATGCAGTCCATATTTATGAGGTTTGTTTTCTCTCCTCAATACCCTTATGCACAATATATATATATATATATATATATATATATATATATATATATATATATATATATATACTCCCCCAACCCTCCTTTGTCATGTGTTCTACAAGAAGACCTTTAACTTCAACAATCGACCTTGATTAAAAGACAGTGATTTTTAAGAATCCCGGGAAAAGCCATACTTGTCTTGTCTCTCGAATAATGATCTTTACCTTTTATGAGGTATAGTGTCTTGTAAATGCTATGTGACACAGGGCTTTAGCTACTATATATACTAATATATTGGTATTGTTTAACTTTTATGTCCTCTAATCCTTCAGAGAGATCTCTAATGAAAACCATATTCAAATGAAACAAATATATTTTAAAAAAATGTGTTCATTTATTTTTTATGCATATGAGTACACTGTTGCTGACACACAAGAAGAGGGCATCAGACCCCATTGCAAATGGTTGTGAGCCACCATGTGGTTGTTGGGAACTGAACTCAGGATCTCTGGAAGAGCAACCAGTGCTTTTAACCACTGAGCCATGTCTCCAGCCCAAGCATTCTTTAGACCAAAGCAAAGTGGTGGATTTCTTTTTTTAATTAGCTTTGAGTGCAATGTGCTTTCTAATTGTTATAAGTGATTTATCTAACTGGATGTAGGGTCTGCACTTCCACAGTCACCTCGTGTTTTGGCTGATGACTCATGGAAAATCATGGTAGTAGGTAAAGGAGTGGGGTTTGACAGCAGTGTTTTGGGAATGACGTACAGGTTCGACTAGATATTGTTGGAGCATGTAAAACAGTAATTGAAGGATCATGCACGCAGGGGGATGGATGTATTATAGTTAGAGAAACTGGAAAGTACCTGTCTTATAACTGCTGGCTAGCAATATTATGTAATGTTTAATAATTTAAAAACTCCTACCAGATGCTTGATCACAGTACGTATGCATTTCTAAGGTTAGGAAACATATAAGCACAAGTGTACAACTCCAATCAAACTGCCTGCAAAATATCAGTTAAGAAAAAAACCACTAAACTTACTAGCCCTTTTGTTAACTTGATTTTTATCTCTTATTTTTATCACTATTGTTTTTCAGTGCTGGAGATCAAACCCAGGGCTTGTGTTCTAGGCAAGTACTCTTTCACTGATCTGTACTGTCAGCTTGATATTTCCTTCTCTGTGTGTGTGTGTCTGTGTGTGTGTGTCTGTGTGTGTGTGTGTTGTGTGTATGTGTGTGTGTGTGTGAGCATGTGCATATGTGTTCATGTGTGTCTATATATGTATGCACGTGGAAGCCAGAGCTCCTCCTTAGGTATCTTCCTCAATTGTTCCTCTATCTTAGTTTTTAAGACAAGCTCTCTCACTGAACCTGCAGCAAATCAATTTGGCTAGTTTATTCAGTAAGGCCCAGTCAAGGAGGATGTAGAAAGGATGAAGGTGTTAAGCTGGAAAGAAAGCAAGAAAGGAGGTGGAGTGGGGTCATATGGAGAGAATCTGAAAACACAGGAGGGGGTTGGGCTGACTCACAGAGGGGGTGCTGTTATTGAAGGCTAAAAACCCAAACCAGCACAGACAGAACAATAAGCATACACAAAATTTAGATGACAAAAGACAGGAGAATATAGTGGAGTCAGAGGAACAATAAAATAGGTGAAACCCAGAGGTTTCCTTTACAGAATTACCAGGCGTGCAGTAGCAGATGGGAAATGAAGAGATAAGAAAGCCATGAACCCAGGAGCAGGCCACTCTGCCGCAAATGAGATTTCAGGCTGAAGCAGGAAACAGATGATGCATGCTGCAGAGTAGCTTCCCAAGGCCTGGAAAGTGAATATCAATGTCACCATCTTAACCGGTCCCTTTAGAGGAGAGGAGTGAGTGGCCAGAGGATTGTCTTTGACTCTCCAATCTAGTCAGCCATTTTCAAGGCATAATATAATGTTCCAAAGGAGGAGGAGTTAGGGCTTAGCTTATATTGTGGTATGGGGTCTGAGCTATAAGAGAACTGTTAAGTATTAATTTCATCTCAAAGTTTGCAAGCTAAACAACCGCTACAGTTATGAATTGGACAAATGTGAAGAATGATTCTTTTTCACAAAACATGAATAACTAATGACTCCTCCAGAAGTGATTAAGGTGATCTATGGCTCCATCAATATTATAATACATTTTTTAACACATCTTAAATTAGGACAGAATTACTTGTGTGGCCATAAAAACAAAAACCTCATTAAAGTAGGAAAAGTTTCTCTTACCTTTACAGAACATATCTGACGTTGGAATATTGAGTACTAAAATAATAAATGTTAAGATCCTACTATTGAAAACATACAGAAGAGTGAAAATAAAGTCGTGTGTGTGTGTGTGTGTGTGTGTGTGTGTGTGTGCAGGTATGAGCAGAGGCCATAGGAAAACTTCAGGTGCTGTCTTCCTTTTTTTTTTTTTTTTTTTGAAACAGGGTCCTTCATTGGCAGGGATCTTGGTAAGTAAGTTTGATTCCCTGGCCAGGGATCCCTAGTAATCCACCCATCTCTGCCTCTCCAGTGCTGGGACTGCAGTGCATGGTACAAGTGTTGGGTGTCAGACCTAAGAACAAACAGCTGAGGTGCCTATTTAGGAACCAACTAGGGTGACCTTCTAGGGAATGTGTAAGTCTGTCATTTTGCTTGATACCTAGTCCATTTAGATTATAATATATCCTTCTTAGGTCTCTGAAGGGGTTGAAGATTAGACTAGTGAAAGAAGTAACTTTGTACCATTCCTTTCAACATGTACCTTTTTTTTAAACTGTAGAAAAGCATTATGCCATTGAACCATCTCATCAACCCCCATAGATTGATTTTTTTATCCCTAAAATGATGTTAATCTGAGGCCAAATAATATGGCTTAGCAGTATTGGAACGTGCCAAGCAACTTCCAGGGTAGTATTTTGAAAAAGACCTTTCAGTTTCAAGTTTCATTGAGCTAACAGAGCAATACTTCTGTCGGGTGCAGTTTGATCAGCAGCCAAGAGTGTAATGGTTTCTACAAAGGGTAACCCTTGTGAAAACCACACTGTGTTCTAAGAGGGTTTACTAGCAAGTCTGGAGTGCAGAGCAGTGAGGCAGTGTAGGAAGGGGAATGCAATCAGGATTGCCTAGTTCTACATTTGTGGTCACTTATTTGGAGATAATTTTAAAACACTATTTCTGAAAAATGTCAAACAAGCCAGTCAACGCGCCTCCAACCCTTCTGGTGACGGAGACAAGGGGCATGTCTTCCTCCGTGAAAACATCATGTGTAAATACAGACTTGCCTGGCCTGTGTTCATAGACTGAGAAATAAAAGGAAATGGCTTTCAAAGCAGTGTTGCTTTGAAGCTAGGTGGTCAGCAGTCTGGTGAACTGATGAACATGTCTGGGTTTAGAAAAGTTGAAAATCCTTTAAACAGTCTCTTTTACCTAGATGCAGAAGTAGGTTGGCTTGTGCTCACTCCGATCCGTAGGGAACAGAGGAAAATGTGTGGTATTTGCTATGATCAATCTGAATAGTATCTGTCTAATTCGGGGAATAATACCTGCCCAAGGTGGAACCACTTCTGCTTAAGGTAGAATAGCAGCTCCTGCTTAAGGGAGAATAGCCCCCACTTTAGGTGGAATAGCTCCTGCTTAAGGTGGAATAGCTCCTGCCTACAGTGGCAAGAACAGCTTCAAGTGAAGTGTCTCATGAGGTGTCACAGAGGCTGGTTGTTCTATAATCAAAGATGTACTTCATCTAGCCTTTTCTTAGATGGCTCTCCTTGTGAGGGATCCTGAAATCAGACCACCCAGTAAGCACCTCAGCCGATACTTCCCGAAGTAGAGGGTTGCAATGAGTGGTACTTCCCGCTCATTCTTTTTAGAGAGACTCAGAGACTGTGCGATCTTGATTATCTTGATGGAGGAGGGGAGCTGTCAAGTGAACATCTGTAACTCTTTAAGGTACTGCGAGCTGGAACAATGACAGGCTTCCTGTGGAGGTGAGTATCTGTGCTATTATTATTATTAATTATTTTGTTGTCAAATTGACACAAGCTAGGGTTATTGGAAATGAGGGACCCTCACTTGAGAATATGCCTTCGTAAGATTAGACTGTAGACAAGCTTGTAGGACATTTAAAAAATTGGAGATTGATGTGGGAGGGCCCAGCTTATTGTAGGCCGTGCCATCCCTGGGTGGGTGGTTCTGGGTTCTATAAGAAAGCAGGCTTAGCAAGCCACAGGGAGCAAGCCAGTAAGAAGCAGCCCTCCATGGCCTCTGCTTCAGCTCCTGCCTCCAGGACTCTGCCCTGTTCCTGCCCTCACTGCTTTTGATGACCTATTTCATGGAACTGTGAGTGAAAGGAGGCCTTCCTCCCCATGCGGCTTTTGCTCACTCTTTCATCACAAGAGCAACTCCAAGGCAGTGTCCTTCCACACGAGGCTGCTTCTTTGCTCCTGTTGGTGGGAGGCTGACACTCTAGGTTAAGATGAATTATGTCTCACTGTCTGGGGACACAGGTTTCCTCTTGACAGTTTATATCACTTTACAGTGAGAGATAGAATTTCCAAATTTCCACTCTCCCTTTTTGTTAAGCATTGCTTCATATCAATATTGTCAAGCCTTTGTTCATTTGATGGATAAATGTCGCTGTTTGCTGTTGCTTTGGTTTCTAGACCTGCTTACCTTCTCTCTATTTAGTATTACGGGGATTAAAATGTAAGTATTTTTAAATTTTATACCAATTTTTATTATGTTTTTACACATTTTAATTGAAATACGATTACATCACTCTGTCATTTCCCCTTTTCCCTCCAGCCTCTATTTTTAAGATATCTATTAGAATTTCACTTATCAGTGACTTTTCTATCTGAATTCCTGTCATTTTAAACAAGTTCCTACCAGCAGTGCACTTTTTTTTCTTTCAGAGCTGGATTTATGGCTGTTTATTGAGGAGAGACCCTCATTTTCATCATTGGTTTTGAGTGCATCCAGCGCGTCAAGGGACCGCTTGTTCTCCTCTAGCTCCTTCTTGGTCTCTTCTACAATTTTGGGTGTGTCCTCGTGCCACTCCCCAGACATGCGCTTTGCTTCCTGTTCTAACTCTTTCTGTTTCAGGGCTTCAGCTTCTCGTTCTTGAACTGTCACCCTATCCTTCTTTCGAATGAAGACAGGCTTAAGTGGAGGCTCCATTTCACCTTCTCTGTCTGTGCACTCCTCAGACTCCTCCCCAGAGTGTCCCATACCTTCTACCGCCATGACTTTCATCTCTTCCTTTTTTTCTCTCCTGTGCTCGCTGACACATCATGTCACGGTACCACTCTAATTTCTCCTACTATTTCAGGTTCCACCATTTTTCTGTGTTGAGCCAGTCTCTCCTCCACATCTTCACTAATGCGGTTCTGCCGAAGGTGGGAGTCACTGGATGAATCCTCCTGTTCCTCAGGCCCTGTTTCTTGTTCCTTAGCTTTCTTAATGAACTGAAATTCTTCATCCTCTTCATCCGAGGACTTCATAGGGGCATAGTCTGGTCTTTTTCCAGACACATAACATTTTACCTTCAATTTTTCCATTGAGATCTCACCTTTCCCATTTTGAACTGGGACGGGACGGCCCCAGCCATAGACTGAATCACTGCTACTGGGGAGACTCCCCCAAGTAGGCTGAATCCCAACAATGAAGAGCAAGGAACAGAATACTGCTTCATACTGAGCTTTGCCAGACACTGCTGCATGACTGACCGAGACCTTTGTTGGGCATTTCAGCTAATGTCATCCCCGTTGGGTCCTGGGAGCCTCTTGCTGGTTTGCAACCCCATAGGAAGAACAACAGTATTAACCAACCAGACCCCCCCCCCCCCCCCCCCCCCCGGGACTAAACCACTGTGATTGTTTGTATATGCCAGTGACACTATTAGTAGGTGTGGCCTTGTTGGAGTAGTTGTGTTACTGCAGGTAAAGGCTTAAGACCCTCATCCTATATGCCTAGAAGTCAGTCTTCCACTAGCAGCATTCAGATGAAGATGTAGAACTCTCACTTCCGCCTGGACCATGCCTGCCTGGATACTGCCATGCTCCCACCTTGATGATATTGGACTCAACCTCTGAACCTGTAAAACTGCCACAATTAAATGTCCTTGTAAGAATTGTCTTGGTCATGGTGTCTGTACACAGCAGTAAAACCCTAACTAAGACAACCACCAACCAAAGAATACACACAGAGGGACCCGTGGCTCCAGGTGCATATGTAGCAGAGCATGGTCTTATCTCGCATCAATGGGAGAGAAGGCCCTTGGTCCTGGGAAGGCTTGATGTCCTAGTGTAGGGGAATGCTAGGGCAGTGAGGAGGGAGTGGGTGGGTGGGTAGGGGAGCACCCTTATAGAAGCAGGGGTGGGTGGGATAGGGGGTTTTTCGGAGGGAAAACCAGGAAGGGGGATAACATTTGAAATGTAAATAAATAAAACAACCAATAAAAAAATTTTAAAAAGAGAATAAGTGTTGCAGCTTAGGTGAAGTCTGGCAGAGGTCTTCTTGAAATACCACATTCAATTGGAGTGGTGAGAGGGCCCAGAGTATTCTTAGCATGGGAAGCTGATGCCCACAGTCAAGTGTTTCCCCCACCCCTCACAATTAAAGTGTCATGTTTAAGCAATAGGTAAGAAAAGGTTCCAGAGAGTTTTTTTTTTTTTTTTGAGATTGAAATAGTTTTACTTCATCAAGTCAACTCACAAAAGTAAATTTTATTGGTTTCAATAATTTACATTTTTCTAATACCTTGGGTCTTGTCTAGTAGATTGCTCTAGAGACTCGTAGGCATTCATCATTCAGTGTTTAAATAATGGATTCGGGATGTCATAGGATACCTAGAATGCAGAATAACTGCTAACCATGGTGTTTTAGGATAAAATACAGAAGTCTCACAATGGAACAACTGTTCTCATAGTTTGACCAACCCAAAGTTTAAACTTGGCATGCATTTTAAAAGGCTTTTGCTTCTGTTTGAGCACAGTGCTTTCTTGTTTTAGTAATTATTTGGGAAGTCTGACTCATTTATATTAAATTTAGCCTTAACCTGTTTCGTTGCTACATCATTAAAGAAGCATTTGGAATTATGTAAGCCCTGATAAATTTTGAATCCTGTAATTTGAGGAGAAATACAACTGAGCTGTTCCTTAAACAGAAATGGGTTCTGTTTGTGTTCATAGGCAATTTACAAGATGCAGGAAATAATGTGCATTTATCTGCTTGCCTGGGTTTTGTCATGGGGTAAACTCAAGGTAAGTAACAGCTGTCAAAGATAAGCAGCATTAATACTAGAAGATTAGCACCCAGTGTGATGTGATAGATAGCACATGTGCGCATACTCATTCTTAGGCAAGCTGGTAAATTGGATACATTGTGTCACAGTACTCAGCACTATTTGGCCTTTGATTGAGCTCAACATTGATCTTTCAGAGTCAAAAAGGACAGTGGAAATCAATGGACCTGGGTATTCATAAGCCAGGGTAAATGTGATGTGACTTCAAAAAGAAGAGGAGGTCTCTTCAATGTAATAACTTAACTGATGGCTTTTGTAGAATCTATGACATGCCAACCAGTGTTTTAGCAACTGAGGACACAGACGAAAGTCTCTTCCATAAGAAATCCTTTTAATATAATATGTCACTCCTACCAAATGGAAAACTGCTTCGTGTCTTATTCTCATAAGCACATTTTCTTGAAAGTGGTGTATCATCACTAGATGATTCAGAAGCAAAAACATACTGCATCTGGCTGACTTCATAGGGAAACCAAAGTAAAGACCCAGTGGATATGCTCGTCCATGGGGGGCACTTTAACAGCTGACATAGGATCACTACTCTGACGTTCTTGGTGCCCAGTAGCTATTGACTGCAGCAAAGGAGATGGATGATCTGTGACTTTTCATTCCTGTTTTCTACTTATTTTGGTTTCCATAGTATTTCACCTACCTTGAGCCTCAAAAGGTTCATACCAAGGACTAGGAATCCAGTCAAAAGGATGTCCTTAGTAAGTAAAGCTGAGTTTCCGTCACTAGATTTGTAGAAGGATGAGATGAAGGTGTAACTCATAGGGTATTTTGAGAACAAAGCACTATTATGTTGCACAAATAGATATTACTTGGTGTAATATATTTTACTATATGCATGTTAACTCTTAGCGTCACTATTTTTTGTATAGCTTTACTAAGCCTCTGTTTTGACGCCATTTCCCCAGTTTCCAGCAATTATTCCCTGTCTCAGGATTGCTATTGCTGCAGAGAGACACTTATGACCCAGACAACTCTTACAAAGCAAAGCATTTAATTGGGGCTGGCTTACAGATTAAAAAACTCTGTTCCTCATTGTCATGGCAGTAACTGGGACACTCAGGCAGACATGGTGCTGGAGAAGGAGCCAAGGATTCTACATCAGCATAGGAAGGCAGCAGGAAGTGAGAAAGAGAGACAGACACTGGGTCTGGTCTGTGCATTTGAAATCTCAAAGCTCACCTCCAGAGACACACCCTTCTTCCAACAAGGCCATAGCTCCTAATAGTGCCACTTCCTAGCAACCAAGGATTCAAATATATGAGCCTTTGGGGGCCATGCCTATTTAAATCACTACACTCCTCTTATTTTTAAGTGGATTGTGATTCAAATAGTGACGATCGTGATTATTAAATTTGGGGGAGATGCTGGAGGTAGTGGTGATTTGTTACTACAGAGTATAGATCTTGCACTTTGGAGTCTAGTGGCCTGGGTACCAATCTGGGCTTTACAGCTTGAGGCTTTATGCACATCTGAATTCTGAATAATCAACCTATGGCAGCTTTTCTATGAAATAAAAAGTATAAAGGATTTATTTTCATTGTAAAGTAATAACATGTGGATTGACTTCTTGGAGATTTGCCATCTCTATCCCTTTGAAATGTAGTCCTAGACTTGGGCAGGCTAGTGTTCTATGTGGCCAAAAGGGAACCTAACTGATCTCTGGTCTCAGGAACAATCAACCCCCTCTTTCCTGTGGGATAAAGGAGCAGCTTGCAAGGGTAATCACAAGGAAGGCCTTGGGGCTAGCCCTCATTCTCAGCATCTCTGACTCAGCTCTGTCTTTTGGTTTTCCTCAGCTTCCTTACCTTGAGCTCTGCGGCTGCCCTGCAGACAGATGACAGCCCTGCAGCCCCTGGTTTGCTGAGACAAGAGACATGCCAGGCCTCTCTGGTGATCTGTAAACAGAATATGTTTTAAAGAAAGCTTGACTACCATTTGTAGCAAAAAAATTCTATATGACAGAAGGTAAGGAGGTGTGTTCCAAGTGGCATCTACCTTCTTACCCCGTAGCTTTTGGCAACTGTCTTTTTATTTTACAACAACTTTGCTGTTTTTGTTTCTCCTAAGAATTATTTTGTACAAGTAATTGTGTGCTTGTGTAAAGATACATAATTTTGCATTTTATCATTTCCATTAGGAAAGGTTTGTAAACTTTTGTTAAATTTAAAAACATTAAACCATGTCTTACAGGTGCACTTTATAAAATGTTCACATGTCTGATAGTTCATGAGGTAATGTAGGTAGCAGTTTACATAAAATAATAATTGATTTAGAAAAGAAGAAAAATGTTGGATTAGAAACCTGTAGCATCTGGTTAAGCTTGCACAAGACTGATGTCACATTATTATGAATTACATCAGGGAGAATTCAAAGGGTGAGACTAGCATGCCCAAGCCTAAAGGATAAAGGTAATGATAGCTCTCCAGAGCTAGCACACTCTGTGGGAACTGATAATGCCAACTTCTCTACCTTCCCGAATGAAATGGATTTGTGTTTTCTGTATTATGCAAGTCTTTTCATGTGTCAGAGATACACTGAAGTGTTCCTTGCTTGAGGCCCTTCAAATCTTTTCTCACAGTAAGTGGGACTTGGGTGTATATTTACAAATATTGTGTAGGAAAGTTGAGAAGTATTGTATATGATCCTATTTTAGAGAATTACAGCATTCTTCTCTGCTTAAATCTTAGAATAATGTTTCAGGAAAATATATCAGATGTAGTAACTGTCTCTTCCTCCTCTTCCTCCTATTCCTCTTCCTCCTCTTCCTCCTCCTGCTCCTCCTCCTCTCCTTCTTCCTCCCCCTCCTCTTTTCTTCAAGACAGTTCCTCTGTGTAAGCTTCAGCTGTCCTGGAATTCACTCTATAGATGAGGTTAGCCCTGAACTCAGTGATTTTTCTACCTCTGGTTTCAGGGTACTACAATTAAAGGTGTGCATCAGCAAACACCGCTCAGATAACTCTTCATTTGCCAAGGTGTGTGTGTGTGTGTGTGTGTGTGTGTGTATGTGTCTGTCTGTCTGTATGTTTAAGAAACAAAGACTTAGATGGTAGGATTTTTCTTTTAAAAAACAATAAACAGAAGCAAAAAGGCCAACACGGAGTCATTTGTGGGTCTCCCGACTTGCTAGCAGATGGGACCTCATGTCATTTAAAGTAGGTATTCTAAAAGAATAAATATTAGCCATTCTATTTAGTGTTGAGGGGTTTTTATGACATTTTTACATGTTGAATATCAAACAAATAGTATTCACCATTTAACATTTGATAATATCTAATGGATAAAACTTATAAAATATTCCATGTATTTTAAACTTCCCTCTGAATTTAGATGAATGATTATAATTTGAACTGATATGTCAAAGACTTAAAAAAAACTTAGGAACAGGGAGTTTTGTAATTAGAAGTTACCAATATCATAATAAGATCAGACTCATGCAACAGAAACCAGCAAGGCCCTTCCCACTCTATTACTGTAAGAAGATGGGAAGGCGTGGGAAGCAGCACAGAGCATGTCCTGGGAAAGCCCCACCAATGACCTAGTTATATGTTTTTGGTTCATTTTAAGACATGTTAGAAATGCAATCCATGCCAGAAACATCATAAAAATGGATTGAACATCATGAGACACACATCTCCATATAAAAGCTAGGCAAGAGACCTGAAGAGAGGTGCCCAAGTTCCTGTGACTGGCAGATGGTCAGTCACATGGATACTAGGTTTCCTGCATCACGTCCCGACTCATCCTGGGTTGCTTTCCCATGAGTCACATGGTTTTAGTGTGGTCAGAGTCTTCTGGGTGGTAAGTCAAGTGTTTTGGTTTTGTAAAAACACACAGCTTCTAAACTAAGTAAAGGAGGTAATTAAAGTTACAGAGACAGCCCCTTTGTCCCAGCATGGCTGCCAAGAGTCGCTATGCTGTCTCAGCCTTAATTTGGAGAGACTGGTACTTAAAACGAGCAAGTCATGTAAGTTTAAGTTTACCTAAAATGCAATAGTCCCAGGAAATAAATGGAGAATACTTTCAGAAGGACTCTTCTTTTCTCTCTCTTTTTTTAAAGCATCATAATTTTAAGCAGCTGGAACCCATTTGTTTCGTTGTAGTCTATCTACCCCACATTCTTTTTCTTTGCCAATCCAGAATGGACATTTCCAAGAAGTCTGAACACATCATCCTGTTTGAATGTCCAGGATGGCAGCTGCTGGGGGAACCAACCCTGATGGGTACCTTGGCCCTTTTGTCTGCCTCCTGGTTTAGAGGCTTTACATTATAGTAAACACTGACTGGACGTCTGGCTGCTTCCCAGGACACTGTTGCTTATGGCTTGTCCTTTAACTTAATAGTCTATTCTGCAGTTATTGAAGCAGTTGAACCTGTTCAAGAGCTCAAGTGTGCCTCATCTCTCAGGTCCATGATGTACTGGAAGATCGAGGACCTGCAAACAGGAAAAGCCCAGACCCGGAAGACAGAGGGATGTTTATTGACTTGAAAACATGGTAAGCAAACTTTGTCAAGTGCAGGAAATGAAAAACTGGCTGCATACCTCCGATGATGGTTTGTGTTTTATGCCACGGCATCCTGTATGAAGACAGACTTCCCTTCAGCAGAGATGTGAGAAACCGGACCTGGGCTTCTGTGACTTCCCACCTTGCCTTTATCAGACTGAATCTGAAAAAAAAAAAAAAATTAAAACAACAGGAAGTTTTGCTGGACAGTTCAGTTGGTGCGAGGCTACCTAGCAAACAGCGACCTGCAAATGTCATCAAAGAAAGCCCTGGCCCTGGCCACTCCCTTGAATCTTTGGGTCCACTAGGGTAGTTACTGTTCTGAAGCAGAGCCTTAGCTTCCTACTCCCTGGGGTCTCAAGTCTCTCAAGGATTAGGTTTAGGTGCATCTTCTCTCACTGAGCCCATACCAGGGCAGTCCTCTGCTGTATATGTGTCAGGAGCCTCATATCAGCTAGTGTATGCTTCCTATTCGGTGACTCAGTGTCTGAGAGATCTCATGGGTTCAGGTCAGTTGAGACTGATGGTCTTCCCAGGCAGCTGTCCTCCTCCTCAGCTTCTTCCAGCTTTTCTCCAAATTAACCACAGGGGTCCCCGGCTTCTGTCCATTGGCTGCATGATGGTATCTGCATCTGACTCTTTCAGCTGCTTGTTGGGCCTCTCGGAGCCACGCTAGGTTCCTGTCCGAAAGCACACCACAGCATCAGTAACAGTGTCAGGCCCCAGGGGCCTCCTCTTGAACTGGATCCCGATTTGGGCCAGTCACTGGACCTCCTTTTTCTCAGTCTCTTCTCTATTTTTGTCCCTGCAGTTCTTTCAGACAGGAACGACTCTGGATCAGAGCTTTTGACTATGGGGTGTCAACCCTACCCCTCCACTTGATGGCCTGTCTCTCCACTAGAGGTGGACTATGCACCCCTTCCAACTGTTAAACACTTCCCTCCCTTTGACTCCTAAGAGTCTCTCACCTCCCAGGATTCCTGTACCTTCTAGAGGGTTCCCCTACCTTCTACCTCCCGAGGTTGCTTATTTCTCTTCTTTCTGCTAGCCCATAGGGCTATAGTCTAATCATAACATTGTCTGAAACCAGTGGAGGGGAAAAGTTCAATTTGGAAATTCCCAATGGTCATTGGTCCCACCTCTACCAACAGGTGGCCTTCGGGAGAGAAGGGAGTGGTTAAAATGGGAGGGGGTCTCTTAATTAAAATAGCCCCCAATGCTAAGCAAGTGAGAAGAATTTCTTGATGGAAGTTGTTCAGAGATGGGATGCCATCAGATATCAGGCTGCCCTGAATTCCTATGGGGAGGAAGGGTGAAAACCAGCTAAGAGTTTTAAGGACTGAAGTCAAGGACCACGCATCTGATAATGCATTTCTGAGTGCCTGGTGGACTAAAATTCTTTTTAGTGTTTTTGAGCGATGCAAATATAAATAAAAATTCATATTTCCGCATACTTATTTTACTTCACTCCATATTTATTTTTAAAGCAGCATGTATCTGGGACTGGACCACACAGATTTGATTTAGGGTCGTTCTGCCGTCAGGTGTATGAACTTGCAGGTGTCTGTGGTGTCTGCGATCTGACTCTATGGTACAGATCTGTCCACAAGAGTCTCCACCTCTTTTATTTCAGATCCTTCAGGATCACCTGTGTATCTATTTTGCTGTTCCTTCAGTCTTACTGAAATGATTGTGTTACATGCATTTGGTTTTTTTTTTTTAAGATTTATTTACTTATTTTTATATATGTGAGTACACTGTCACTCTCTTCAGACCTACCAGAAGTGAGCATCAGATCCCATTACAGAGCCACCATGTGGTTGGTGGGAATTGAACTCAGGACTTCTGGAAGAGCAGTCAATGCTCTTAACCACTGAGCCATCTCTCCAGCCCCCACAACTGTATTTTTCCTTCAGCTCCACCATCTACTTCCTTGCAACCTTTCCCTGTGCCCTAAACATCACATGTATTTACCAGACAGCTCACCCATACTTCCACCTCAAAGAAACACTAAGTTGGAAAATTTTATTTACTAAAAATACAAATATCCGTTTTAAGATTTCATATAGGTTGATGATAAGGACCATCCATTTAATGAATTATAAAAGATTATTGTAAAACTATGTACATACATGTGTTTTTGCTTGTGAGTATATGTGTATGTGTTTCTATGTATGAATATGTGCTTGTGTGTATTTCTGTGTGTATTTGCATGTATGTGTATCTGTGTAGGAGGACATTGATGTGTGTGTTTTCTCTGAGTGAGTATGTGCAGGTGTGTGCATGTGTGTATGAGATTGTACATGTATATGTTTTCTCTGAGTATGTGCATGTGTTTGTATCTGTGTATGAGGTTGTACATGTGTGTGTGTTTCAGGGTGAGAGTATGCATGTGAGTACAACTGCTCCTTTTGATTCAGGAAAAGTTTATTTCAACTCTATACAATAGCTTCCTGATGTCAGGAGCACGTGGATTCTCCCTAACTGTCACTATAAAGCCAGCATGACCTTACCTCTAAAACCAGCTAAACATGTCACAAGAAAAGAAACAGATACCCTCATCTCTCAGGATATAGAGGAAGAATCCTTTTTGAAATATAAGAAGAATTGAATAAAAGTAAAAATTCAGACACTAGAGTGAATACGATTTGCTCTAGGTATTTATGACTGGTTCACTTTTCAAAAGCAATGTTTTGGATCAGCAAAGGCAGCTGCTGTTCACTATAATGGAATTCACTATAATTACACCAGGGCTCATATGAAACGGCAGGTGATCATATATGGAGTACAAGTCTGCCAATTTTGCTTTCATCTCCAAGCTCATGTTAAAGTAGAAAGAGAATTGACTCCATAAAATTGCCTCCACATGCAAACTATGGTATATGACTTGTGTGTACCACTCCACACAAATTAAAAATTTTCGGTTTAGTCTAACACAGTGTCAAGAAAATGAAGGACAAGTCATAAGCTAAAAGAAATTATTTGCAAAATATATATTTAACAATAATTACTGTCCAAATAAATATAAAGAATATGTCTTGAAATTCAATAAAGAAGTTACCTGACACATTGAGAAAGACTTTAAAACATAGCTCAACAAAGAAGATATACAGATGATAAAGTATAAACATATTTTCTATTTCTTGCTTCATAAGAAAAATGCAGATTAAGACAATAGAACACACCTATCTGTAGTATCCAAGCTGAACCAGTGAGAGAGTTCCTTGGGTGGGCAGCTTACCTGTTCTTCTGGGTGGAGTGGTCTGAACTTGATCAGGAGAGAGCTGCCAGAGTTTGGAGTGGGATGCAACCAAGGAGGTGGAAGATGGAGGTTGGGGGAATGGAACCAAGGGAGGTCTGTGGACTGGTGGCCTATCTGTTCTTATGTACACCGCTTTTGATGGACAATGTAAAACTAGACTGCAATGACTATTGAGGGTAGGGTGTCACAGGAAGTCTCATGCATTGCTGATAGGAAAATAAAAGCATTAATTGCTTTGGAAGTCAGTGTCAATTTCTATGGAATTAAATGTACTGAAGCATATAATTCTGCAGTTAAATGACCTGGTAGTTTACTCAAGTTGGAAATTTAGCATCCACATAAACTACTGTGTATGGAAATGGATAGCATCTTTCTTCTCCATTTTCTAGAGCATGGAAACTGTTAAGATTCAATATTCCTTTTAGTTTGTGAACACATGGTTGATGGTGTATTGAGATGATAGATTATTAATGTCACCTATTAGCACTAAGAAATGAGCTATCAAGCCATGAAAAGATTTGGAGGAAATTTAGTGACAATGGCTGAGTAAAGGAAGCCAATCATAAAGACTGTGCATATTGTGAGTCCTATCACATGATACTTGGGAAAATCTAAAACTATGCAGACTTTGAACACACAGAACTTTTAGGGCATTGAAACAGCCTTGTGTGATACTATAGAGATGTATACATATAATTAATTCTATATTTGTCCAAACTCATAAATTCCAAGAGCAAACCCTAATGTGCACTATGGTGTTTATGTAGAAACAGTGTGTGATTTGATTTCCTTCAGTAATGAAATCGCCATGGTTTGGTGGTGGTGATAATAGGGACCCAGGGTAACGGTTTGCAGAGTGGGAACTGAAAGAGGATATTCTTGATGAAACACATTAATTTGAGACCTCACCCAACATGAGAAAAAACCCTCTGAAACCACAAAACCCAAACATCCCAACTGTCAAACAACACTTTAAAAACTATCAAATCACAGACATTATAGTATCATTATTTCATTATTTCCTTCTTCCCACTTATAAAAGGTATGTAGCCTTTAGTTACAGCAACAATGTGGCTCGGAATCTTATGGTTTTCATTACTGTGTGTCATATATACAAATAAAGCACGGATTGTTTTTAAATATGCCTTTTTAAAAGAAGTTCCTTTGGACTTTGAAGTGGAAATTTTACTTTGAAGTTTACAAAGTTCAAATCATCAGTTACAAAATACAAAGGGAGCAGTTGCATAACCTGTATGAGCAAGCATTTTCAACCCTTGTCACTTGCTATTCTTTAAGCTATGCCTGAGGTCAATTAACAATGCCTAAAAATCATTTTGAGCAAGAGATTTGAATATGCTGATCTAAAATTTAGCAATCTAAGTCTGATAGTAAGTTATGTTATATTTATAGTATTTTATATTGCACTATTATTGTGGAGATGTGAACCAAATGTCTACTTACCCAGATAAGGAACTGACAACAGACCAAAGAATGAATACCATCAAAGTGCACTGAAGTCTAACCTGCTGAACCATTAGGTTTTTACTGGGATATGTACAGAACATAGCCAAGGGGTCACTTATAGGGGCAGAAATAGTAAAACCAGCTGCATCACCAAAATTCCATTCCAGAATTAATGACAGTTTATGAAATCTGGGTACGTGGAGAACACAGTCAGTCCATCCTGCAGGCAGCTTTATAGGTTGACAGTTGTCCATTCTTCATGGTCCAGCTGACCTGAGCCTCTTCAAACCAGCTTGGCTTATACTTGTTTGTTATATGCTATCCAAGTTGTTGAGCTTGTCTGATAGTGACTCAGCAATCTTCCCTGCTTATACATTTTCGAGGAGAGGGCTAGTGAACCTATCAGTTTCAGGGACTTCCTGCCTCTACATTGAGTTGCTTACTTCCTGTCTTAATGAGCTTTCCTACAGAATAGAGTGTTTCAGCCACTCAATTGAACATCTTGTGGTTCACCTCGTTATAAACATCCTGTGCTAGAATATCCTGTTGTTTAGCTTCCCTTTTGTTTCCTTTGTATTATGATATATGTTTCCAGCCAAGATTGAAGGTTTTATTCTTGGAGGAAACTACTGTGTCGCCTGGCCATGCTCATTTATTTTGCATCCTTTTTACTTAGTAACACTTTTCTACAATTATGTGTGGAGTGACAAGAACCGGGGCTGAGAGTCTGAGGACCTTGACTGAAATTCTGACCCTATTACCTATTTGCTAAACAATCTTGAATAACTTCCCTAAAACTTTGTGGTTTATGTTGTTTATACAAAAGTGGAATGAAAATAGCTCTTAATGTCTCCATTGCCTTTTAGACTATAATAAAAGTTACAGATAATCTACATAGAAAAATTCATGGATGTAGACCAGTAAGATGCCTTAGTACATAAAGTAATTGCCAGGCAAGTCTACGGTCTTGAGTTTAACCAATCTCTGGAACAGAGAGACTAAGGAAAAAATTGGCTTCCAAAAATTATCCTCTGAACTGCACATGTCTCTTTGTCCTTCTTGGCATGCACAAACCTGCACATACACACCATATGCCCCACACCCTACATGCACACACACATTCATATTCCACACATTCATATTCCACACATACATTCAGGCACATATGCACTGAAAATAAGTAAATACTAAAATTATAGGTAATGATTATCACATTAAGTTCTGCACACCTTTGATGATGACTATCGATAGTATAAAGTACACATGGATCAAAGGCAGGAAACAGTGGGCATAAAACATTTAATTTTACACTCACACATGTTTGAATTCGAAAAAAAAATCACCACAGAATTATGCATATGTATTTACAAATTGTCCAACCTTTCAGTTCAGTTCTTCAAATTTTTTCAACTGAGTTTCCTCTTGATACCAAACCTGTAATCTGGCATACTAATTTTTTTATTTGTGTGGTATGTGTGTGTGTGTGTGTGTGTGTGTGTGTGTGTGTGTGTGTGCATACATGCATGAGCATGCTAAATGGGTAGGTGCCCATGAGGGCATTAGATCCTCTTGAAATGGATTTATACAAGCAGTTATCAGCTGCTGGACGTGAACTAGACTTGGTTCCTCTAGAAGAAAACTGGCTTCTTCTATAGCAATGTTTCTCAACAAGTGAGTTCAAGACCCCTTTGGGGATCAAATGCCCCTTTTACAGGAGTAGACTTAAGACCATCAGAAAACACACATATTTGTATCATGATTCATAACAGTAGTAAAGTTATAATTATGAAGTAGCAACAAACATAAGTTTATGGTTGGAGGTCACCCCAACATGAGGAACTGTATCAGAGGGTTGCAACATTAGAATCACTGTTCTACAGAAATTTTGGATCTAGAGCATGGTTCCCAGCCAGCCACATGATGGTTTCCGTATCATGTGTGATCCCAGAACATCTCTATATTACATGGAGAAAGTATGACATTAGTCCATGTTTGTCATAGGTCTGAAACACAATCAAATAGCAACTGACAAGAGAAGTTTATGTTATTACACTCTCCTCTGAGGAGATATTGCTGTACAGATCTAGAAACATCTGTCCAAGTACACAATAACCTTAAAGAGGCTAAAAATTCAAATTGTTTATGACCAGATTTTGGGGCAAAGACTAGGTTGTGCCATGTTTATAGTTTTGGTTCATGACCTGTAGATCACAATTCAAAATTTCACTCTTGTGAATGAAACAAATTAGAGGTAGCAGTCAGGGTAAAGAAATCTAATAACTTTGCCACATAAGGTATGGTTACAAGTAGTAGGAATGTCCCACAAGAAGAAGAGAATCATACACTGTAGAGTATCTTCATGGAAACCATGAACAGGGAGGCTACCCACTCTGAGTTCTTGAGATCAGAAGCACCCAGTGGGTAGATTTAGTGCTGTGGAAAGGAGTGCTTTTTATATTATGTACTGTGTATGTATAAGATGGAGTGATTCGTAGGGATGTACAGGGTGACAACTGAAGCCTCAGGACGGACTCAAGAAGAAGGGAAGAAAGGAGATGATGGAAGTGATCCAAGTTAGGATTGGGGATGTGTGTGTTGAGAAGAATGATGACAAGGAGAAAGGGGCTCAAATTATATATATATATAATTTATACACATAATTTATATATTTAATATATATTTAATCTATATAATTATGACATGTGTACAGCGTCTTGTCTCTCAACATGAAGATGAAGATGTTGCTAGTACCCCTTCTTAGGACTGTCAGAAAATTCAATGGATTATACTTTTAAATATATTTATTAATATATATTTTATATATATTTAATATTTATTTGTATGTAACATGTAACTTTATATATATTATATATAATTATTATATAATTTTATAACATATTTAATATATAATTATTTATGTTTTATATATGCATTATATATTTTACATATTTAATATATAGTTAATATTAAATATACACACACACACACACACACACACACACACACACACACACACACACACATATATATATATATATATATATATATATATATATATATATATATATATATGTCTATGAGATATTTAATATTTTTATGTTTTTGAGGTGTGATTGATTAGTGCTTGGGAAAAGTAATTCCTAGGAATAGAGTGTGGTTATTTCTGAAGGTGTCCTGCCTGGTTACTGATCTCACTGTCAGTCTAGTAATTCTGGTAAAGAAGAAGAGGCTGTCATTCTTGTGACAATTGGTAATCACATAGTGAACTATTTGCCATACAGAATGATAGGTGCTGTATTACCCAGCATGAGGCCATACTGCAGAATATTTGATCACACTGTGAACCCAGAGATTGCATTCCTTACCAGAAAAACCTGTTTCTAGTTGTGGTGTGGCTCAGCCCTAGCATGTACCTTTAATCCAAGAGCTTTCTGTTTATTGTGAACAGGATTAAATAAAGTCAACCAGCTGACAGGGAGTGAACATAGGAAAGAAATCACAGAGAGTAAGAGGACTCAGGAGGATGAATAGAGAGACACACTGGAAGTAGGAGGGAGAGACACTGAGTTTGCAGGGTTTTTGAGGCAGCATTGAGGTGGAGAACCTTCTTTTGGGATGTGAGCTGTGTGCTTTCTCCGCCTCTCTGAGCTAGCAAGCTTTCACCCCAGCATCACATAGCTCCTGAGTCTATTTGTAAAACTGAACATTTGAGATTTTCTTAAGACCATCAAGACCACACTGTGACATTTTGTTTGGTGGAAATACATAGAAGTAATGATAATGTAATATCTATACTGTATGGTCCACTGAAATTCTCCAACACTCCTAAGGAGGGGTACTAGGAATATTCCCATCTTCATGTCAAGAAAACAGAAGCTGTGCAGACATCATGGAAACCTGCATAGAACAAGAATCTGTCCTCTCTCTGCATTCGTCACCATACAGTTAAATAAACATTGTCAACAAGTCTGTAGTGTTATATGTCATCAGGCTTACGGACAAGATGAGACAGACACGATGATTTTTGTTATAAGAGTATTTAAGAAATATTGAATGAATATTAAGCACTGTCACAGATCAGAAACTAGGTCATCTGCTAGGTATTTCATAATGTACAAACCCAATAGAAATCCACTTCCCACTTGGATTCTAGTTGGGGGAGAAATAGTTAAACAAAGACAATGACATTATAATATATTGTGGAATAATAAGTACTATAAAAGAAATGAAACATTATAGAAATAGGTAGAAGGAAACACTGGGGAAACAGTCCTTTGAAAGCTTTGCCCTTTGATACAAATGAATTTGAACTTTCTACCAGTCATGCCTGAAAATAGCTAGGGAAGCCAGAGGAGTACTTAAGAGCAGCACAAATTGCTACCTTTGCCCATAGAAGGTGTTAGACAGCCTGTGGAGCTAAGTGTAAGTTAAACTGGACTGTGATGTGCATACCTCAGTCTTAGTGGGTTTCTACAAAGTGAACATCGGCAAAATCAGGAGACCATTGAAGAGTCGCAAAGCTAGAAGGGCAACAAGCACCTTGTCACTGCCTGTAGAATCCCACTTATACCCTCTCTCAACATCACATGTCCTCTAATGGTCTTGACTCAGTAAAATATCACTAGAGTCTACCTCAGCAAAACATCACGTGAGTCTGCATCACATGACATAACCAGAAATTCCCACTTCACACTGCCCCAGCAGAGGGCTTTGTAAATAAGTAATTTTGTTGAGCTCATTTAGTAAACTCTTCACCTTCAGAGTTTGTATTTTTTTTTCTTAATGTGCAAAAGCTTATGGGTGTTGGGGAGAGAAACAAAGAGCTCCCTTGTGTTTTGCTTTTAAAGAGATGGAACATAAAATTAAAGAGCAGTTATTTATCTTTCCTTGTTTCTCTGAAACTTCCAATACATCTTATTTTTTTACCCAATGAGAGAAGATCCTTCTCTGTCCCACACTTAGATGACATGAACGAAAGATCACAGAAAGGAGTTGAACATATATTGAATTCTAAAAAGTCTGAATAGCTGGTTAGAAGTCCATTAATTGTGGGGTGTGCAATGTTACAGGTTCAGAGCCAAATTATTTTGAGCTAGCTTAGACTCCTTAAATAGCAATGTATTACCCACCTCTGTTAACTGACGTCCTGTGACTTTTAGACAAATCTTTTGGAATGTGTAAACAGAATCCTGGTTTCCACCAATCCAACAGCTAAAAATGTCAGCTGGCACCTGAGGTCCGTATCACAGATTAGCTACTTGCGGTAACCTTTCTACCTGATGTGCTCACCAATGCATCTTAAAATTGGTTTGATTCATGGCTTTATTTCATTACTATAAAAACATAATAAAAGTGTTAGCACAGCGGGACATGGAATTTGAGGTAACCAAAATCTGTGTTCCCAGGACATGGTCACTCAGATTTGACTCCAGAATAAACTATGGATTATCCTTTCGGGTGAGAACTGTGGTTTTTAAAATTGACAAGAAAAATATCCCCTGCCTAGGACTCACACTGAAACACTCAGCCAGTGCTTCTCTCGGTGAATTTAGAGTCTAAATTAAAATCTGACAGCCATTCACCGGAGCTTCATAAAAAAAAAAAAATCAATGTTTTGGGAAAAATTTGACATTTAGTAAATGGCGTGTTTCTTTTAGCCTTTGAAGGACCAAATATCTTAATTATTACTGCAAATTAGCTTGCGATACCACCTGCCCCCTCTTCTTAAATATCCACACTTATCTTCTCTCTTGAATCCTAAATGTCTCATTTATTTCCAGACTTAGGGTTGAGGTAGCGTGGTAGTAGATCAGAATAATTCAGTTTCTTTCAATGTAAAATAAGCTTTCAGATGTAAAAACATCTAAACTATATAAAGAAGGAGGAAAAGCTGTTCTATTAATGCCATGTTATACTCCATGCTCAATTGTATGTTTTCATTTATTTTATATGAGACTGCTACACAGCCATCCCTTTCTCCCCTTTCTTTCTCCTTTCAGATTTCTCTGTGTTCCCAAAGACCTCTAGATATGAGTTCTAAAGTTAGCGGGCTATGCGTCTCAGAGTAGATCTCTGGCTTGAGTAAATGTTTTGCGCACATTTTGGGGAAAGTTGAAGAGTAAAACTAATTCAGTGTACATGAAAGGTTTATAATGCAGACATAATGTACTGAAAAAGATTTTCTGTCTCTTTGCAAGACACGAGGCCACAGATAATAGCAATTCCTTTGACCTGGGGAATTGACTTGACTGAGAAATTCACTACAGCAAGAGTGTTATTCAGGAAAACCTGACATGAACTTAGGTAGTATGGTTAGATGAATTGTATCTGGCCCAAGCTAACTCTGCCAACTACAGTTTACAGTAGAAAAGGAGATCAAACCCAAGCTTCATGAGAGGAACATTTTCATAATGAGTTTCTGGAAAGAGAAAATTCCCTAGGCTGTAAGATTTCCTGTCATGAAGCCAGAAGCTTCTGTGATTCAGTGGAAGAAGGAACTTTCTAAAAATGGGGGCTATCAACAGTTCTGAGTCTCAGGTGATATTCAAGGAGGGGCTCAGGCGGCCAGGAAGACTGTAGCAGAAAGTCTTTCCCTTAGCGCTCTGAGTAAGAACTGGAGTGTAAGTTAGGTCACAAGCAAGAAGAGCTTCTTCTATAGCATTGACAGGGCAACAGCCTCCAAACTTCTGATCCATGTAACAGTTAAAAGCAAAAGAAACCTAGGTTAATAGAGGTTTCAGATATCCCACAGACGACTTATAGAATATTTATGTCCAAAGGAATAGTTAGAGTATACTTAGCTTCCTCAAATTATTTTTTATATCTGCAATTCAAATTTAGCAGGTTTTGTCTGACACTTATCTTTTTCTCTTGCCAGCTTTAGTCCATCCATCCATCCATCCATCCATCCATTGGTCTGTCTGCTTGTCTCTCTTTCTTTCTTTCTTTCTTTCTTTCTTTCTTTCTTTCTTTCTTTCTTTCTTTCTTTCTTTCTTTCTTTCTTTCTTTCTTCCTGTTTAGCTTCCTTCATTGTTTCTTTGTTTCTACTCTCTTTCCTCCTTCTTTCTCTCCTTCCTTCCTTCCTTCCTTCCTTCCTTCCTTCCTTCCTTCCTTCCTTCCTTCCTTCCCTTTCTTCTTTCTGGTTCTTCACAGGCTGGTGTCTTCGCATGTACTAATCTTTCTTTCTTTTTTTTTATTGGATATTTTCTTTATTTACATTTCAAATACTATCCCGAAAGTTCCCTATACCCTCCCCACCCTGAACCCCTAACTTCCCACTCCCACTTCTTGGCCCTGCTGTTCCCCTGTACTGGGGCATATAAAGTTTGTAAGGCCAAGGGGCCTCTCTTCCCAATGATGGCCGACTAGGCCATCTTCTGCTACATATGCAGCTAGAGACATGAGCTCTGAGGGTACTGGTTAGTTCATATTGTTGTTCCACCTATAGGGTTGCAGACCCCTTGAGCTCCTTGGGTACTTTCTCTAGGGGCCCTGTGTTCCATCCTACAGATGACTGTGAGCATCCACTTCTGTATTTGCCAGGCACTGGCATAGCCTCACACGAGATAGCTATATCAGGGTCCTTTCAGCAAAATCTTGCTGGCATATGCAATAGTGTCAGGTCAGGGTTTGTTGGCTGATTATGGGATGGATCCCTGGGTGGGGTAGTCTCTGGATGGTCCATCCTTTCATCTTAGCTCCAAACTTTGTCTCTGTAACTCCTTCCATGGGTGTTTTGTTCCCTATTTAAGGAGGAATTAAGTATCTGCACTTTAGTCTTCGTTCTATTTGATTTTCTTGTGTTTTGCAAATTGTATCTTGGGTATTATAAGTTTCTGGGCTAACATATACTTATCAG
This sequence comes from Mus minutoides, assembly GCA_902729485.2. NCBI lineage: Eukaryota > Metazoa > Chordata > Mammalia > Rodentia > Muridae > Mus > Mus minutoides. The sequence goes on along the minus strand of LR750408.1, from coordinate 503,905 downwards.
TGAGTATATATCATGTGAGTTCTTTTGTCATTGGGTTGCCTCACTAAGGATGATATTCTCCATATACATCCATTTGCCCAAGAATTTCATAAATTCATTGTTTTTTTTTTTTTTTTTTTCCCGAGACAGAGTTTTTCTGTGTGCCCTGGCTGACCTGGAACTCACTTTGTAGACCAGGCTGGCCTCGAATTCAGAAATCCACCTGCCTCTGCCTCCCGAGTGCTGGGATTAAAGGCGTGTGCCACCATGCCCCGTGAATTCATTGTTTTTAATAGCTGAGTAGTACTCCAGTGTGTAAATGTACCACAATTTTTGTATCCATTCCTCTGTTGAGGGACATCTGGGTTCTTTCCAGATTCTGGCTATTATAAATAAGGCTGCTATGAACATAGTGGAACATGCGTCCTTATTACCCGTTGGAACATCTTCTGGGTATATGCCCAGGAGAGGTATTGCTGGATCTTCCGGTAGTACTATATCCAATTTTCTGAGGAACCACCAGACTGACTTCCAGAGTGGTTGTACCAGCTTGCAACCCCACCAACAATTGAGGAGTGTTCCTCTTCACCAGTCATCTGAACATCTCTCCTCTTATTCTGTAGCAACTACTTCACTCAGTTGTTATAACGCCACCTCAGACACAGAGACTAAGTCAGGATATCTGTGCTCATGTTCCAACAACACTTCATACATCAAAACAGACACTAGGCTGAATCTGGCCTGTGGGCTAACATTTGCTAATCCTGTATCCGGATTTGTTTTCTTTCTTGTACTATATTGGCCCTAAAGGTACAATATACTCTATTGTATGAAATTGTCTCTGAAGGGACCAGTATTTGGTATATGATACTCCATGACAAGACCAAAAACAGAGAAAATTTATTTGCATCAGAGGGACAAAGGGCAGTGTATGAGAAACAAAGAAAGGAGATATGGCATAGGCATGGCCCACAGGCAAATGGAAGTGTGTAAAGGTAAAGGGGGAAACCCCATGTTAGGATGAGGTCATTCATTCACTTTACCACCTCTCAAGCCTCCCTCCCTCCTCTCTTCTCAGTCCTATCTTGCCACTCCATTCCACCATCATACCCTTTCCTTCTTCCCAGAGGAGGGGACTGCCCCCTTCCTGTACCAACCCACCATGGCACATCAAGTCCTATCAGGACTAATTTCATCTGCATCCTTTCCAGCACAGCTCTGAGAAAGGTATCCAAAGGCAGACAACAGAAGTTGACTCAGAGACAGCCCCAAGTTGTTATACTTGCAAATAGGAGCCTAGCACAACTGTCATCTGAGAGGCTCCATCTAGCAGCTGATGGAAACAGATGCAGACACCCACAGCCAAACATTACATGGAGCTCAGAGAGTCTTGTGGAAGAGCTGGAGTGTAGGGAGCCTAGCTGCCGCTCCCTAAAGATGGCGCTGCCTGCCTCGGCCTTATCAGCTTTACTGGCATAAATATCTCCTAATATGGTATTAGGCTGTGTTAACAGTGATATGATTCTAAGCCCGAGACTATGATCCTAAAGCCAGAGATTTCCTGGCATATGAGCAGGAGCTACGTGGCATTCTGTGAGTGGCCAGGATAGGGTTTAATTGGCTGCTTCCGGTGGGGATAGAACCAGAAGAGAGAGATTCACCATTAAGCTTAAGCTATTATTGCATGCAACAAGTATCCTTAAGTAAACTGCCTTGAGAAGAAACTTGGATTGTCCTGTGTCTTATTCCTGCTGGTCGGGGTGAGCGCCGGACACTGGAGGAAGAATTGAGGGAGCCAGAGGGTCAAGGGCATCATAAGAAGACCTACAGAACCAACTAACATGTGCTGGTAGGGTCTCCCAGAGACTGAATCACCAACCAATAAGCATGCATGGGCTGTACCTTGCTCTGTATGTGGGTCACCCAACAAGAGGTGTTTGATTTCAATTGGGCATGTTAATTAGGTGAGCCAAAGGGGCTTTTGATTGGTGGATTTCTGTACTGTGATAGTTGGACCTTGGTAATCTGCCTTAGGAGGAGGAAGTATCCAAATAAGGGAATAGACCTTGGTGTCTAGCTTTAAGAAAGTAATCTAACAGTTTACAAACTGGATTCAGTTTTAAGGCAAGTTTAAAGCAAGGCAAGGGGAGTAGGGGAAGGGTAAGTAAGGCCTTCCGGAGTATCTTCGCCATGAGTCCCTCCAGTCTCCATTTTTTTTTTTTTTCTATCATTTTAAAGCGACCATGTTGCTACAGCATAGTGTGTGAGGGAAAGAACTACCATTGAAGCCAGGCTAATGCAGTTTTCTCTAATGGCTTGAGGCACTTCCTTGTCAAACTAAGGAGGAGAATAGTTGTCTTGAGTTTACTCAATTCACATTTTGGTTGAAAAGAAACCCTTTGTCTGCCATCTTGTTATTTGAGAGACTTGATTTGGTTGCTTACATGAATCTAAGCCTTCTGGGTTTACCTCCCATTGAACAGTCCAAGTGAGCACAGAGAGGAGAAGAAAATGTACAGTGCTGACTTATAAGAAGCCCTTGACCCAGATTTAGTGTGATTCTGCCACTGGAAGTGTATGTGACAAAATGTTATGCTCTGAAATGCTACAGAGTGCAAATATTTGACAAATGCCAGATTTATGATGAGAAGTTTTATATTAAACTTTCTTAAGGCTTATGAATTCGTGGTAAAATCTAAATGTGAGATAGTTGTATTTGCTCAAAAATGTCATGTTCTGTGGAGTGTGTTGCATATTTTTCTACTATCTTATCTGTATTCCTTTCTACCTTGGTTGAAAGAAAAAAAATGTCGATTTTTTTTCAACAAAAAGGAGGTATATTTTTCTCTTTTCTAGTGGATAATAAAATGGTAAGTATAAAATGAGGACAACATTTAAAACTAGCACCTGGCTACTTATGTTGTGCTTGGCTATATAACCAGGTAACAATCATCTGAGCTATGCCTAACATCAGAGCTTGTTTTGCGGCATGCTATTGGGTATAAACGCATTGTTGCGGTTTTAGTTCAGGATAAAGTCCCACAGCATGGTGATTCCTATGTATCCTAGTCTGCCAGTACTTTTGCCTGAAAGATCATCTCTTCTCTAACATGTCTTTCCAGATAGCTTCTTCCTCCAGAGCTGGGCAGTATGCAAGTAGCAACCTTGACCAGGAATGGCTATCCCTTCCTATGATTGCACTAAGTTTGTCTTTCTCCACCTTTGTGATTGCTGATGATAAGAGTCTTCTATCTTGCACAGACACAGCTGAAATATCTGCTTAGTCAAGCAAGAGAACAAATAAGTATACTTATGTGTTCAGTAGCAACTATGAATGTGCCCCTTAGACATACCATGTGATTAGTTTGAATAACATGTAGATTAGAACTTTTTTATTCTCAGCAAAACTCCTTACTGCATTGAGCTTAGAGACCACAAACTGTTAGCTCTCTGGGACATAATCCTGTTAGCTTCTTACAGCACTTTGAAAATACTACTATTAGAAAGAACAACCTTGCTGCGCAATGGTGGCACACGCCTTTAATTCTAACACTAGGGAGTTCGAGGCCAGCCTGATCTACAGAGTGAGTTCCAGGACAGCCAGAGCTACACAGAGAAACCCTGCCTTAAAAACCAAAAAAAAAAAAAAAAAAAAAGAAAAGGAAAAAAAAAGAAAAGAAAAATACAACCTCTTAGGACTTGTTATTTGAATAGGAATCAGGCTTCTTTGCCTTTTGAGAGAGGCTTGTGAACAGTTCAGATCTCTACAAACACAAGCATGGAGCTAGAAATAACTGGAGGGAGGGAATTCTCATGGGGTTTCAGATACTTCCTGCTCTGGCTGGGCCATAAATAACATGAAAGAATCATGCCTCTGGTATTTGAGCATTTCCATGCTCAGCTGTGAAGATAATTGGAAGTGCAGAGGTGTGAGAAAAATGTCTTTTCCACAGCGACCACGACTTGCTGTGGCTCTCATTCATACCTGAATCTTGTTTCACTAAGAGCGAGCTTCCTGTTTAGATTCTGGTTTGTTGGTTTTTTTGTGGGGTTTTTTGTGCTAATATATGGGGACTTAGCTTACTCTCGTTGGCACTAGTAGTGTATGAACACAGAGACAAGGTTCAGCCAAGCTTTGCCTGATCCTTTGTATTAGATTAAAAGAAAATAGCGTACAAGGCAAAGTTTTATAGCAGCATTCTCATAAATACTTTGCTTTTATTGATTTTCCTGTTCCCATGCCCTCCCATGTCCCCCTCTCCTGCCCTTTGGCTTTCTCCCTCCCCCACCTCCATCCCCAGTTGTTTTTCTTTGGCTTTCCTAAATACTGACAGTTTTTTTTTTTTTATCAGAATGTTTACCTTGTGATACTGATAGATCTACAGATTGTTGGCAGTGGATTCACAAAAATCACAGCTAGAGGAGCCTACGTTTGTCACTAAATTTTAACAATATTACAGGTCTAATATATGACTCTAAATTGATGAATTCCTGGTTATGATCTTAGTCTGGACGAGACCGACAGATCTTACGCTCCAGTGAGGAGTATTGTTCCTATAGCTGAATTCCCATATGGCTCTATAATTAGAAACTGGAAGTTCTATTGACCAAATGAGCTTCTATTGACAAAAACATACAATCGAGTTGATGCCTAAGTGCATGTGCTCTTAGTCCATATCGTTGAGCTTGTATAAAAGCTACTCATAGCCATGAAAGGTACCTGGTACAATGAGTTGTCACCATTAGAACCATCTTTTCTCTGTCTAGGCATTTTCCTGTCACCTAAGTTTTTATCCTACAGAGAGTCCTATGAAGGACACCTCTTTTAATTGTGCTGACAGAATCACCAGATAAAATTTATGCTATTAAGTATATGGCCGCTTGAATCCAGTCATTTTTTTGCACTAAGGGCTAAGTGATATGTGTGGTGATTTCAGCCAGACAGCAGAGAGCCCAGAGGAACTCAGGACTCTTATCAGATGGCATGAGCCATCTTAGGAAGAAGGCTTTGTCCCTGAGAAATCTTTACATCAAAAATTAAATATCGGGGGCTGGTGAGATGGCTCAGCGGGTAAGAGCACCCGACTGCTCTTCCGAAGGTGATAAGTTCAAATCCCAGCAACCACATGGTGGCTCACAACCATCCTTAATGAGATCTGGCGCCCTCTTCTGGAATGCCTGAAGACAGCTACAGTGTACTTACATATAATAAATAAAAATAAATCTAAAAAAAAAAAAGGAATAACGACACAAACAATTTAAAAAAAAATAAATATCTGCATTCCCACATTGCTTCTTTATTGCTTTTCCTTTCATTGAAAATAGACTTATTCATTTTTTTTAACAAAGTATATCCTGACTACAGTTTCTCTCCCTTTACTCCTCCTAGTTCCTCCCATTTCCCTCCAGTGCAGATCCATCCTTTTCTGCCTCTCATTAGAAAACAAACAGGCTTCTAGGGGATAATAATAAAATAAGGTAAAATAAAATAAAATAGAACAAAAGGAGGAAAAGAGCCCAAGAGAAGACACAAGAAGCACCGACCCATTGAAGTTTCCCATAAGAACATTAAACAGGAAGATCATATCCTCTGATCATTTACAAAAGAGAACCAGCCAAATATTTTTTCAAAAATATCCTCTGGGACTGTTGCCTACAGAAAACATCACTGGTGGTATTTATGTGGGAGAAAGACCCTTTCTTTCCTTTATCCCCAGTAGAAAGGAGTTCATTTGCAAACTCTCAACAAAAACAAATGCCTTTGGGGGAAGAAGAGCTGAAGGAAGTTATGTCAATAACACATACTTGTGTTGTTTTCAATATGTCCTTAAAAAAATTCACTTTAGAACTCCCAAAGACTAAACCACCAACCAAAGAGTATATGTGGAGGGACTCATGGCTCCAGCCGCATATGTAACAGAAGATGGTTTTATCTGGAATCAATGAGAGGGGAGGTCATTGTTCTTGTGAAGGCCTATTGCCCCACTGTAGGGGGAATGCTAGGGTGGAAAGGCAGGAGTGGGAGCACCCTCACAGAAGCAGGAGGGAGGGTGATGGGATAGGAGGTTTGTAGAGGGGAGACTGTGAACGGGGATAAGATTTGAAATGTATATAAATAAAATAACCAATAAAATTTATTTTAGTTTATTCTGTGGTAGCTTAATTCAGAAAAGTCCCATTGATTTTGGTTGGTGCCTCTCTCTCCACCTTAATTTCACCCAGCACCTTGTTATCCCTTAAACTGTCTTGTGGCTCACCATTTATCATTATTATCCTTGCATTTCTAGAGCTGAGCTGTCTGGTACAATGTGTCACGTATATCTATGAATGCCTCAAACTATAGTTGCCAGGGCCTTTCTAAATAGAGTATTAACCTATAATTATAGGAGATCAAACGTGTAGATAGAAACAGGGCTCCTAAGATGTTTGAAATTATCACTGATGTGGTCTTTGGATGATCAGTCATTAAAAATAAAGAACCTAAATCCCAGCCCATTCCAAATGTCAAGAAATAATTGCAGCAGAATACCGGCACCTGAATTCCAGGCAGAAAAGGACAATAGAGTTGCTGGTAGCATTTGGAATGGCCATTCAGCACTTTAAGCTGTTGACCCTGCAGCATATAATCACAGTGTGTGCTCAAGTTATAAAGAAATTGCAACCTATCTGAAAAAAAATGCAGCTTTCTGACATCTGTCAAGGGGACAGAGTAACAAGTCAGAAGGAACGTGTGCATACAAATCTCATTGGCGTCTAAGACTACATTTTTATATGTGACTACATTTATATAGTAGTAAGAAGCAAACTTTGAACTTCCCTTCCCACTCCCTGTTCTTAAGTTTCTTTGGAAAGCAAACTATGGGGGGCTAATTGAAGCAGTTTTGACAGGTTAAATCTTCAGTGCATTGGCAGGACTCCCCCTCTTTCACACTGTTACATATCTGGGGGTTCCTCTGAACATACTTTCATAAGCATTGGCTAGAGGGAAGGCTGCTTTTAATTATTTGTTCCACCGATTAGTTTTGGGGGCATGAATCCTTGTCATTAGGTAATGTGAGATATGACACAATCATAATTTCAGAATATATTTACATACTTTCCATAGAATAGATTCATTGGGCTAATGCTATAAGAAATCACACACACACACACACACACACACACACACACACACACACACACCACACCACACATTTTTCCTAGGATAGAAAAACATGACATGTTTTTGCCCAGGGTGAAGATGGTCTGGATTGTCTTCTGATTGTTATAATAACCATGAGAATTGTGGAACAAGAGAGTTGAATGAATTCAGCCTGCTTAGTCAAAATATTGTTGGGGGAGTGGAGAGAAAACCAGTATTGTGGGGTGAATATCTTGTGGTTTGTTTGAGAGTGATCTGGGATCGTAGACACTTTAATGTGGAGAGGACCCATTAAAGAGTGGAAGAGTGGAGTAAAATGCTGACGTTAGCTTATTTTACTGCAGGAAGTTTTGAGGAACTAGCAGAGTCCATAGCACAGGGAATTCTTAGTTACCATCTAGCGGTGTTAATGGAAAGACTTCTGCATATTATTGTAGTAATTAACTGCAGGGTGCCTGCATTTAACCTACTAAACTCATAAGCTAGCCCTAAACCAATTAGAACATAACCCAGCCACAAGTCAAAACTCAGGTTTTGTTAGCACACTTGACATAAGGCATGAAGAACAGAGTAAGGGTAGGGGGTCCATGTTTTTATAATTAGGGAAATAAAAAGAACTTATTTTTTAGACACTGAAATATATTAAATTAGTGTTGTTATAAAATAAAACAAATAGAAAAAATATTGAGTAACACTAAAAAGGTAATTACTTTATATATTAACTTTCAAATTTATTAAATAATATATTTAAATGAAATTAAGTTTGTATTTATTCTGTGTGCATTTTTGTTCTATGCTGCTATCTTTGAATACCTTCTCCTTTTTCCTATGTAAGTAGGAATTTTTGTGTACATAGATTTTTGCTTAAAACGTCCCCATTTCACCTTGATGAAGAGGGTGAATTCTCTCTATAGAATTATGGGAATGAATGAATGTGACACACACAGTATCTTACTAGTCCTGGAAACTTCAGCATGGGAGAAAAGGATCATGCAAGACATGAGCCCACCTAATGGTTCTAGTCTATGGGAGTAGGCTTAGTAGAATCTCAGTGTGACATGTCACTGACATGGACGTGTTTAGTGTATACCTACAAGGCGCTTAAGTTAACGAATGTCATACAAAGTGCAGTGTCAGTATAATAGAAATAAAAATCAACTAAATAATTCAAAGAAATGTTTTAAAAATTCACAAGTCAGCTCAATCAACATGAAATAAAAGTTGAAAACACACAATAAGTAACCGAGAAGAGAAAATTTACTTAGTGCTTGTGATGAAGCAAAAGCATTTTTTTCATTTACATTATTTCAGTATGTGGAATCTGTGAGAAAGGGAAGCAAGTACATTAAAAATAGACTTAGGCTATTCCCATAGGAGTTGAACTATTTGCACAGCTTCAGTTCCTCAATTTTGGGCATGGTAATAAACTGTTTCCGATTTATTTCTTTACACCAACTTAATTCAAACTGGTGCATATGAATACAGAACAGTCACTGAAAAGGTAGAATTTTCTTGTGTTTTAAATTAAGCACTTTGATTGCTTCCAAGTAAAGTATGTCATTACAGTTGAGTGTGCTTTTTATTAGTATTGATAAATTCAGTTCTTAAGAATTTCTTTTTGAAAAAACCATCATGATTTTATGAAAAATTTTCTTTTTGAAAAAAATTATATAAGGGGCAATATAAGGACATATATAAATGTTGCAGAGTGTATAATCTACTCCCACATTTTAGGCTGTATCATATTCTTTCAAAATGGGATTCAAACAGCAGCCATTTTAGGTAGTAGGTCATCAAATAAATAATTGTCTATGTGGGACCATACAATGGCAGCTCTAGTCTCTGGAATATCAAATATGCATTTATATGCAAACACTAGGTATGTGTTGGGAGCAGTGGATTTTGGAGAGTTCCTGGAGAGAACAATCTTAGTAGACTAATTTTAGGAGGGTCTCTAGTTTAAGACCAGTGTGACTACATAGTGTGCTAAAGTTAGTGAGAACATGCCTCAATAAACATAGAAAGAACCATACAAGGATTAGGATTGTAGCTCAAAGAGTATTTGCCAAGCACGCAAAAAGCCTTGAGTTCTGTCTTAACACTACAATATAAATAAATAAATAAATAAATAAATAAATAACCAACTAACTAATGAGTAAATGACATAATAGGGAAAGTAAGGTAATTCTTTACAAGGTCAAACCTATATAGACATTCATTATGACAAGGAGAATTCAAGATGTTATCTCCCAACCAATGATGAAAACTGAGTTTCAAGAAGTAACTATTAGTAAGGAACACAGAGAGTGCTTAGTCGTGGTGGCTAACTTGACACAAGCTAGAGTCATTTGGGAAGTGGAAACCCCCAATTGTGAAAATGGTCCCATCAGCTTGTCCTGTGTGCAAATCTCAGGAGGCATTTTCTTGATTCATGGTTAATACTGGGGGGCCAGACCTCTGTAGGGCCTCCACTCTTAGGCACACGGTCCTGGATAGTATAAAATAGCTGTGAGCAAGCCATGGAGAGCAAGCCTCTTCTCTATGGCTTTACTTCAGTTTCTGTATCCAGGCTTCTGCCTTGATTTCCTGTTCTGACTTCTCTTCTTGATGATAAGCTATATAGCAAAATATATAGCTATCTGCCAACACTACCCTCTTTTTGTTTCATCATTTGTTTCATCATGGTAGGTTTTGTTCAGTTGTTTGTTCGATTTTGCCACAGCAGCAGAAACCCTAAGGAAGAGAAGATGCAGTTACAAAGATTTAGAGGAAGGTAGCAAACTATTGAGAGAACAATTGTTTGGGTTCAGACTCCATCTTAGAGAACCTGACCTAGGTCTGAACTCAAGTAAACTAACAGGCTGGAACCTAGCACTAGTTTCCAGGTTACCGCCCCAATAAGACCTGAGTCTAGCACCAGTCTCCCAGTTGGTTATTTCTCCAACAAGTCTGTACCCCCAGGTTACAAACCCACCCCTGGTGCTTCACTTGCTAACAACCTCCAATCAGGAGGTAAGCAGAAGTTAAGTTTATAGTTATTGGCTCCCAGCACCAGCCAATTATGCTAAAGTCCATAATAGCTGCCCAATCGGATGTACCATGAAAGGTGGTACCAGGCTAGATACCCACTTCTTGCATCTGTAAATGCTTGCCTAAAACTAGGGTTAGGGCTCCACTTTCCGGTCGCGTCAGTGTTGGTGGGGAGCCCAAGTATGGACTTGAATAAAGAGACTCTAATGTGATTGCATCGGAATTGGCTCCGTGATGGTCTTTTGGGGTTCAGGAATGTTTCATGGCACAACACTATATTTAAAGGTAAACGATATGCCTAAAATTGAAACAGCTAGAAGATGGAGGCCAGGAGATTATGAATATCAGTCAGCTTGGACTACAGAGCGGTAGTTTGAACAAGCCTGGATTACTTAGTGAGAGACTGTCTTCAAAATCTATAAAACCAGGGGCTGGAAAGGTATCTCAGTGTTCATGAATACTGCTTTTATTCCCCCAAAGGGCTGGGTTGGATTCCCAGAACTCACAAGGTGTTCACAACTGTCCTTAACTCCAGCTCCAGGGGGGATCTGATCTCCTTTCTCGCTTTCATGGTCCCCAGGCACACACGTAGACAAAACACATAAAAGAAAATAATAAAAAAAGTAAAAACCTACAAAAATCAAACAAAGCAACGAGGACAACAAAAACAAAACAAAAAAAAAATAGAGAAAAGTGGAAACTAGGAAAAGATAGCTGAGTTAGTCATGACAAGATGAACGAGTTGAAATGCACAAGGCAGGCAAATGACGTAACTTTCTTTCAAATGGTGACTGTGAGCTTCTTGCTATGAAAGTGCCAGCCCCTTATGAAGCCCCATAAATCAGTACCTGGAATCCTTTTAGTCAACTGTGTGTTGGTGAAAAGGGAAGCACAGGATTTAGTCACACTTCCCACAGAAGGCTCTGATACATGCACGGAAAGGAAGCTGTATTTTAGGGGGATTTCTAGCTGCCATGACACTAGAAGCTATAGAAAAAAAATGGGAAAAATTGGAAACACAGTGGAGTGTTACTTAAACTCTTGTCTGTGAGTGATAAGGTAAAAGAAATGTATTAAGAATGGACAAAAGGGAGATGCTCACAGGTTCAGAAGAGAAGCCTGCTGAGGAGGGTAGCAGACAAGGGTAACACTGAACAGCAGGGTGAAACAGATTAAGAAAGGGAACAACAATATGAACTAACCAGTACCCCCAGAGCTTGTGTCTCTAGCTGCATATGTAGCAGAAGATGGCCTAGTCAGCCATCATTGGGAAGAAAGGCCCCTTGGTCTTACAAACTTTATATACCCCAGTACAGGGGAATGCCAGGACCAAGAGTAGGAGTGGGTGGGTAGGGGAGCAGGGCAGGGGGAGGGTATAGGAAACTTTTGGGATAGCATTTGAAATGTAAATAAAGAAAATATCTAATAAAAAAATTAAAAAAAAGAAAGGTAAGACAAAAGGGAAACCGCAATGCTTCTTCTGGAACATTCAAGTGGTCATAAATTCGGCCCTCTTAATATGTACCGCCTGGTTATCTTTACTGAGTTTATTTTATTACAGCTTTCCTATTGGCTATTGTATCTACCTCAGAGACCTGAGACATGTTCCGCATGAAATATTCATTGGGTTTAGAGCCTTAATCTTAAAAGTAAAATCTGCAGTAAAAATCCAGTACAGGGGTATGCCAGGGCTAGGAAGCAGGAGTGGGTGGGTTAGGGAGCAGGGTGGGGTAAGGGTATAGGGGACTTTCGGGATAACACTTGAAATGTAAATGAAGAAAATATCTAATAAAAAATAATTTCAACTATAAAAAATCAGGAATAAAAAAAGTTTTAGTGTCTGTGTTATATATACATGAGAACATGGCAAGTGGATAAAGAAAGATTTGGAGTCGGGTGGGAGGTGGGGGATGGCTTCTGGGGGGTGGGGTGCTAACAGGAAGGAACTATTTGGGAAGATATTAAAAGCATAGATTCCTTTGAAAGTGGAAGTTGGGAACATGGTGGGGGGGAGAAATGAAAGGGACAAAAGTATGTGAAGAATTGAAATCTGTTAGGAAGAACCCAAGATGTGACTTCAGCCATCCAGTGTGGGAAATTACCGCAAAAGGAAATGGACAAGCTCAAAGCCTCTTGTCTGAATGGGGAGGGGAGACCAGCCCTTTAGCATCATCACTCAGGCCAATATGTCAGTGAACAGAAGAGCTTAGCAAAGAGGGCCTCACAAAGAGACAGGATTCGCCGGGCGTGGTGGCACACGCCTTTAATCCCAGCACTCGGGAGGCAGAGGCAGGCGGATTTCTGAGTTCGAGGCCAGCCTGGTCTACAAAGTGAGTTCCAGGACAGCCAGGGCTATACAGAGAAACCCTGTCTCAAAAAAAAAAAAAAAAAAAAGAGATGGGATTCATGCTGCTTAGCATCATCAGTGTCATAGGTGGATGTTGCTTTTCCTTGGTCATCTAGTAAATGGTGATGGCGCTGCTCAAAATCATGCTATTTAGATTAATTTTCACAAATGTGAGTCATATACCTTATATCCTTAGGCTTTCTGTCTGTCTGTTTGTCTGTCTCTTTCCTTTTATGTTCCTTTTTGGACAGTCTCATTATACAGCCATGGCTAACCTAGAACTCTGGAACCCACTGTATAGACCTCAAACTCATAGAGTTCCACTTGCTTCTGCCTCTTGCATGCTAAAATCAAGCATGGGATACCATGCCTAGCTCATAACTTTATTTAGTATTTAGGAGCCAAGAATGACAGAGATGACTCCAAGCTTATAATATTGTGCAGAAGAGCTGAGCAGGGTGATGTGACCATCTTCCCACACCATTATGTTGCCTCTTTCCTAACCTTCTATTAAATCTTCCATAGTTCAAAGTGTAAAGCAATTAGTGCGTACCATTCCTCACCACACAGTTGATATCTTTGATGAGAAAGGAATGTTCCACTAACAGCTAGTTTAAATAGGTTAAAAATTATAAAGGCCTACAGTTCATCATCTAACTATTTGGAGGAGTAAATGGGAAAGGAGATGGTTAGGGAATAGTGATCTTTTCCTGGAGACATCCAGGAAATGGCATGATGGGTCCTGTGAAGCTGTGGTACTCAGAGTTAGTTCTCAACCCTGCTTTTATGTTGGAAATTATGAAGGGCTTTGAATAAATGCCTGGCAACGTGCAAGAACATTTGCTGTACATGTTGTGTCTAGTCATATGATACCCATTCTAACCTCCAAACAAACAAATAGCACTTCTCTGTATCTCCCCATAAGTCAGCCTGGTATTTATGCACAATGGATGCTGGTAAATGTTAGGTGCCATGCAACCAGGACCTCCTATTTCAGGGAGAATCATCTACTCTTATGGAACATTCTGGTCAATGATTTTCTACAATTTCTATGAAAGAGAAATATTTTTAACCTGTTATTGTCTCATTGCAAGACTTTAGAAGAATGTGCTAAAGAGAATTTTTAGTTGCTCACAACCCAGGCAATGAAGATGGATTTAGCTCCACTATGTGTTCTTTACTCTATTTGACTATTTGACTATTTGACGCTGAGGCCAGCTTCACTGGAGAAAATATGTGACCCAAATCCTTGTGAGTGAATTGTATAATCTGCTATTATGATTGTAAAGTAGTAGTAAGAAAGGCCACGCGTCTGCATCCTTCCTTGGTCACTGTTTCTTTTGCTGTCTTCATGCTTTCAAACAAAAGCAAGACAATAAGAGCAACAGACAAAACTTGCAGGAAGAAGGCTGTTGGCCACACAATAATTCTGAGGATCGTTACATCTCATTTCTACTTTCTAAGGCAAGAGGATGCACACCTGAGCAGGTGCTTTTAAAGAGGAAGCCTGGCAGCAGAGGAATAGGTATAAGGTACGGAATCTGAAATTCCAGAAAACACCAAGGTTAGAAAACACACAGGGCTGTTTGCCAAACTGAAGATGATAAAACTTCAGCCAATGAAACATGATAGAACAGCAATCATTTACACGGGTGGTATTAAACTAGAAAGACTACACTATAAACCTTATTCAGGATGGCAGGTTACCTTGGGTTGGTGTTCCAGGTTATTAATCTGAATGAATTACATGTGCACTTAGTGCCTTACAAGAGTCGGGTTCTCATCTAGATGATAAATTAGATGGTAGAATTCAAGGATCGAGGGATGTTTATTCTGGGTTTCCAGCTGTGATTTTTCTGAATTTCAAAAGGACCGTGTCTTGGTATTTATTTATTCTCTTGGGAAAGAAGGGAAAAACCTCTCTGCCGCATTCCCACTGTCTAGGATATTAGCTGTCACATTTCCTACGGGTTGACCTTACGATAGAGGACACAGCTTTTGACCAGCTCAGCGTTTCCTTCCCAGGCCTCACTCTGTTACTGTATAACTCACACTGGATGTTGGGCTCTTCTCTGCAAGCATTGTAACACGACCCTCACAAAGAGAGGAGTAGCTCCAAGTTATTTCCTTCCAGGGTCCAGTTGGCAGATATCCCCCTGCATTGTATTACAATTCCTCCTTGTAGTTTGCTGGAAGATGCTTCATCTGGGTTTGGTTTGGAAAGAATCAGTCTGACTTTTATTTTTATTTTTTTTTAACCAAATAAGTAGAAATAATCGGACGTATCATTTTTCATGTAGTCTGTTGCTACTTTACAAGGACTAACACGATATAAAAATTAGCCATCACAGTTTGTGTTGCTAAATGATAAACACATGCTTTGGAGAGCTTATGGAATGACCGAGAGATCATGGAAAAGGAACAAAGGTTTCTCTCTATTGAAGGAGTGAGGCCAATGCTTGTATTTTCTGACTTTAGGTCTCTCAGCCCCCACCTCATTCCATATTTGTGTTGAGGACCACATACATGGTACAGGTGAACTCTGAAAAACAAGGAACTGAGGCACAAAGAGACATGAATCTCATCTAAGCAAACACTCTGGTATAGCCCTATGCATTTAAGATTCTGGCATCAGGATTGTAGAGTTGAGACAGCTTCAAACACATTGATAAGGCCACAATGTGGAGTTAGTAAAGCTCAGAAAAAAAAGAGACAAAACCAGAGAACCCTGGATTAAGAAGCAACTCAAAAGTATTCATTCAGTGGTTAGTATTCATAGCATGAAGTATATGTATCTTATGTATATATGAATGGAAATGTTGCAGATTCCCACAAGTAGACAGCCTTTACATCAACTCCCAAGAGGTAGCTGGCCTCCATAATAAATTCGGCTTACTAGAAATCATAAACATTTTAAGCAGAGGGAGAGATATACCCCCTTGATTGAAATATTTTATTCACTTACATAAATGTCAAAGGCTTAGGAATTACTTCCAGCCTACAAATAAGGATTGAAGACATGTATTATGGACATTTTGCAAAGCGTTTGCCCTTAGACCCCAAATTCTGAAGGCTCTGGGTTTGTATAAATATCTGGTCATACTTAGCATCAGGAAAAGCCAATGGGGCTGAAATGTAGTTTATTTATTTATTTTATTTAGGTTTATGAATGTAATTTAGAAAGTCTGTGGTTTATCAGAAGTTTTAAAAAACTGGAAGAAATATCCAATTGTCCATCCTGTATTGTGGGAATACACATAGCAGAGCTGGCTTTGTAGACCATGACTACAGCCTTAGCTCCATTTGTTATATTGTAGAACCTCTGCATCATTCTCCTTGCCTGAATCCATGGGGGCTTCCGGTGACTTTTCTGTTGTGTTACCATAGTCTCTGTTCCAATCTTTTCCAGGAGTAAACTGAGAAAGATTTATAGCTTGGACACTGAACTTTGTAAATAGGAAGCTCACTTTGGGAATACCCTGGACATAAGCCCAGGGTATATTTGTCAGCCATTATGAAGCATCTAGAGATTTTTTTTACAATAGTTTATGAATAGTTAAAATTTAAAAATAGACTACTTGGTTTTGCTGTCCTATCTTGACCCTTAGAAGTATGCATAACACAACCATGCTGTAACCACTTCCCTAGAATGGCAACTCCTTCACACACACACACACACACACACACACACACACACACACATACACAAAGAGTTTGGTAATGTCAGTTCTCCCAGAGTCATTTGAAATACATACATTTTATAGATGCTAGGTTACTGGGTGTGTTATATTTCTCCAGAGAGACATTGGTGATGTTTATGATTTTTGTTTAAGACAGTGATGGGGAAAGCACTGTAGATAAATTTTTCTTCTACTTTTTCCGTGAAAAGTTGGTGTCTATATTTTTGCTCAGAAATGATATATAGAAACTCTGAAAGTATTTGATAGAAAAAAAGACATAATTTTGGGGGCCTTGGCTGAAAAAAGGGCAGCTTTCCTTTCTTTTTTCTTGGAGTTCTCACTTGGGGAGCCCTGATTCACCACACAAGATGTTGCCTGTGCTTTGTAAGAGAACATTGACCTGTTTCTCATGAGCTAATGGCTTCTCCATGCAACATTTGAGAGCTCCAGTCTGCAGGACTGAAAGTGTTACAGAAGATGTACGCGTGTCAACCACTCACTGCACACTGGGGCAATTGGATTTCTTACGTGTTACTTCCATATAACAAGTCCAAGTTTGTGAATAAGAAACTGGCATTTTATTGGGTTCTATTGTCCGTAGAGTCAAAGATACTGGCAAACATTGAGAGCAAGTGTAGTCAGATACCTCCTCTCAACGGTGGCAGCAGAAAAGATATAATTTTTTATAGGTTTTGGTTCTTTAGATATGGCCTTTGGACCAACCGTATTAGCATTATTTAGAAGTGTGATTTGAATACAACTCTTTAGGTTGCAAGACAGATACATATTGGATCTAAAATGTAGGCATAGGCGAAGAAGTCTCTTTTCTCAAGTCTTCACTTGTACAAGAACATTTAAGAATCTCTGATTTTATTCAACAATAAGTATAAGTGCATAAGCCAGTTTCTAAAGTCTATCAATGATGTAAGAGATTGGACAACATTTTCTTGAGGCCTTTAACAAGAGCAGCAAAGGATTTTAGCAAATGACACTGATCAAGGTGCTATAGAGTATCCTTTATTCATCCATTTTTCTTAAGATATATTTTGTAGCTTAATAAGTTTAAGCAGTTGGAATTATAGTTTCATTTGTAATAGTGACTGAGCAGTCAAATACTTAAGTATGTGTTGTTTTTTAAGTACTTTTATTTTAGTGCATTAAGTTAATGGTTTTGGAAATGGGTAATGATAAGTTATATTTTGTAACAATTTCATTTTAGGATAGTCTATTATAATTATGCTTAATGGCTGGTGGATGATTAAGTCAATAAGAGTAAGATACCTTGTTGTGGAGGACTCATTAAAAATCCCAAATTAGTTTAGGAAATCACTGAGGTAGCCAAGATTACTATATTGTCCTCAGAAAATGCCTGCATCCCAGATATTTGAAGATGTTTCTTCCAGGACCATTACTGGATGCACACTTGATCCCTAGTGATAATTCTTTTTTTTCCATTTTTTATTAGATATTTTCTTCATTTACATTACACATGTTCTCCCGAAAATCCCCTAAACCCTCCCCCATCCCCCACACTGCTCCCCTGCCCACCCCACCCACTCCCCCATATTGGTCCTGGCGTTCCCCTGTACTGGGGCATATAAAGTTTGCATGACCAAAGGGCCTCTCTTCCCAATGATGACCAACTAGGCCATCTTCTTCTATATTTACAGCTAGAGACATGATCTCTGGGGGTACTAGTTAGTTCATGTAGCAACTGCTCCAAACTTTGAAAGAAAATAAAAGATTGTTCTGTCTGCTTCCCACTTCAAACAGAAGAATCAGAACTCTATAGGTAATGTGAGAACTCTCTTTTGGAATTCTCTGAGTTTCCCCCTCCCCACTTTTTGTACTTTTTCAGAAGGAAATTTTATTATTATCATCATAGCCAATGCAGTTGGCTACATATGTATATATAGATACATAGCCAATCCAGTTTTATTGAGCATATGTTTAAAAAAAAAGAGTAGAGTTTTATGTTTTAAAAAGCATAGTCGTTGACTCACTTGCTGCTTTGTATCCCTTTTCCCTAACTGTGTTGCCCTCTCTGGCTTCAGGAGAAGAAGATGCACCTAGTTCTACTGCAACTAGATAGGCCAAGGAAGGTTGATATTCATGGAAGGACTTCCCTTCTCTGTGGAGAAAGGGAGGGGCAGATGTAGGGAGGGGAGGAGAGAGGGAGGAACTGGGAGAAAAAGAGGGTAGAGAAGCTGCCACTGGAATATAACGTAAATAAATCAGTTAATGAAAAAGGTATTTAATGAGTACTGTAGTGTAGGCAATATTCTGCCTTTTACTCTAACTCATTGTTACCTTGTTTACTCATGATATATGCAGATGTAGTCAATTTACTTGAAATTCTGATTAATATTCAATGTTATCATTATGCCACAATTTACTGAAACTTTTCTCTATAAGAGGAAGAATATTTTTATTTACTGTCCATTCTTGAACACACACACACATGTACACACATATATATATATATATGCACCATTGTACAAGTGCATTAAGTTATATGCATGATCCATTTCTAACTACACTGTTTCAGGTTTTGTCTTCTTTGAAGACAAACTGTTGTTCCTTGGTCTTTATTATTATTTCTGTTAGCATACTACCACTTTATTCTGATTTCTCATTTCTTTTTCTAGATTATTTATAATTTATTTATTTAAAAAATTGCATTTAAAATACATTAAAGAATGTGAGGTTCTTTGTAGCTACCACATTAGCTGCATCATATACAGTAAGCAGTTCAAAGACTTCACAATTCTTTTGTGGTTCTCTCTTCAGTGTATTCTTTTTTGTGTCTTGGTCTAGGTTGTTTAGAAAAACCTAACAAATAGGACACATAAAAAGATACCATTATAGGAACTAGTCATACAATTAAGCCATGCACATAAGTCATACAGTTAAGAAAAAATTTCATGTATCAGTATAAAATAAACTCTAAAAATTAAAGGAAAATAAGTACCATGTCTTGGTGTCTGGAAATTGAAGACCCCAGTAGTATTTTCTGTGGACTAGGAACCTGGGTCATCTGGGATACAGAGGACAGGGCACTAATTTTCATCCTGGAGTCCTAGTCCCTGAAGCTCTGATACTATTCAAGTCTTCTTGAGGATTTATTAGAGATTATATATCCTATCTCTTATATTTAAATGTAATATAATAATATATAGTTCATATATAGAAAGAAATATGCTCAGGAAAAGAAAAAGATATATCCAATCATGTATTTTTGTTTGTCTGTGGAGAGATCTGATGTTTGAGAACAGGAAGCAGTGAGTTAAGAGTGATATAACTGCCCACCCAACTGCTTATAGTGGTGTGAGGCATCTTTCCTGTCCCCAGATATAAATGTCAGTATCTTCAAGAACATCCTTATGGACATAGCCACAAATAATATCATCAGATAACTGGGTATTGCATTATTCTGTTAAGCTGAGTCATAGCATTGTCCATCACACATAGAGATACAGAGCTGGTGACTTATAATCACTCTGTAAGCAGTTGAGAATAACCTCATAGAGAATTGCTCTACAGAGCTCCTACCTAGAAATAAGGCACAGTAATAGCTATGTGTTTGTTTCTTAACCAAAGGGTCCAGAGACAGAACCATTTGCTGAAGCTGCAGGTGACCTCAAAGTATACAATTGAGAGCTTAGACTTTATATGGTAGATATGTCAAAATGTCTCTTTCAACCCATTCTTTCATTTGAATTCACTTCTTACTGCATCGCTTCCTTTAGTATTTGCTTTAACCAAGACCTACCAAATTACAATCATTTCATCTATTTATTTGCCAGTGTCTGGGTTTTGTTTGAAAAGTCAAAACTATTATCTCCATGAAGAGACTGAGTCACAGATTAGCTAATTAAATTTCTCAGACAGCAAAACACATAAAAGCTACCGACAAAGTGTGCCCGGGGCCATGGAATGACAGGACTTAAGGGGAAAATAACTGTTCTAAAAGTCTGTTCATAACTGACAAAATAGCAAATGCCAAATCTGGCAGGATGCAAAAGGGACTAATTACTCTGTTTTCTTAGACAATTAGTTGTTTTCTCTTTGATATGAAGCTTGCATCTGAATTGTACACAGCTGTTTAGGAAGGGCTTGGTATGGATTGGTTGTTCTTCTGCTGCTGATGAGTTGATCTTTAAGGTAAAATTTATGTGCTTTAGAATCTCAGGGAACAGCAGGAACCTGCCTCTATCTGCTTCATCCTTAACTAACTTTTTCTAGGTCATATGATTCTAATATCTCCAATTAGTTTGGTTAACTTGTAGTGGATTCTAGAAGATGTTATTGGGTTAATCTCTGAACTTCTTTATATTTTCCCTTTGTTGATCCCTGTTTTCAACTTGTTTACTGATATATTTTTTTAATATTTCAAATGTATCCAGGAGAAGATGAACCCTACAGCTGTTCATTTCTTTGAGTTCACACTCCCCAAACTTCAGAATTTGCTTTTGGACAGTTCCAGAACTGCATTGATGTTAGGTATTTGTGGTGTGCAGAGCTGGTATGTCATAGCTGAGGTTGGTTCTGAAGACACTTCATGGCCATATGATGAAGACTTGGGTAGAACCCTGGGCCCTGGTCTCAAGAAACTACCCTGATTTACAGTTCATTATATTCTACCACATGAGCCACTGGTGTAATTAAGCACTTTTGCGTGACTCCTTGGAGACAAGACTTTAGAGGTATTCACCTCACTTGATCTGTGTTTATTTAATTGCTAATGTTTAACATGCATTCTTCTACTTTAATAATATGTAACCATAAATGAAAGCTTTTCCTGTGATCTAATAAATCATTAAGCTATGGATGATCTCAAGGACTTCTCACACATAAAATATGTATCTTTTGCATTGGTATTCCATGTTATTCAGTTTCTACTTATTTTTTCATTTCCCTATTACTGTGGAGATACATTGTTTCTTTTTCTTTCTTTACTAAGTTACTTAAAATTTACATGTTTGAAGTTTCTTTTTGATTTAGAAAACTTTGGAGAGGGGTACAAACTTTGCTTCCTGTTGATCCTACAATTGATCTCCCACGGTGGCCCAGTAGTGTAGCCAATTAGTGTCTGGTGACAATTTTAACTCTAGTATTTTCCCACAGTCACCTAGAACACATAATGGGCTCACTCTGGCACCTTTATGCATATTTTAATCTCATTGGTCTCCTGCTCTGCAACTCATTCCCCTTTCTCTGGTAGTTCTTCTCCCTCCCAGTGCAGTTCCTTCTGCTTTATTTTATCTCTTTATCTCCTTGTCCCTCCTTTAAAATCTCTTATTTTTTTAATTGGACATTTTTTATATTTACATTTCTAATGTTATCCCCTTTCCAGGTCTCCCCTCTGTAAGCCCCCTATTCCATTCTCCCCCTCCCCCAACTCTATGAGGGGGTTCTCCTCCCCACCCACCCACTCCAACCTCCCCACCCTGGCATTCCCCTATGCTAAGGCATAGAGCCTTCATGGGACCAAGGGTGTCTCCTCCCATTGATGCCCGAAAAGGCCATCCTCTGCTATATATGCAACTGAAGCCATTGGTTCTTCCATGAGTACTCTTTGGTTGCTGATTTAGCTCCTGGGAGCTCTGGGGTGTCTGGTTGGTTGATATTGTTGTTCTTCCTGTGGGGTTGCAAGCCCCTTTAGTTCCTTCAGTCCTTCCCCTTTTCCAGTGCCCCTTTTAGTTAAATGACCTATGGTCATCTATTTATATAATATATTTGAATACACACACATATGCACCCCCCCACACACACAAATACACACCATACACAAAGAACATTATTGAGGATCTTGTAAATTTTCAGGTGATAAAATTGCATAGACTGAAATACACATAAACACACACGTGAAGGAAAATAAAATTACAGCCAGGAATTCTACATTGTGTAGAGATTTGGTAGAGGCTTTTAGAACCTCTGGTCTTACAACTTGGTTTGAACTTACAGTTACTTGAAAATAATCAGCAAGGAAAGACCTATCACTGCGCACATAATTGAATGTTTTGGATTTCACTTTGTATCTTCTAATGAATTAGTAATATCAACAAGATCACACATTTTCTGGCACCTCCTCTTCCTGCCAATTTTCTCTAACAGCAAATTAGATGTTGCATTGATTATGATTCTTCAACTAAAACCATCTTGACATGCTAAATTATTTTTCAGCCATTTAGTCATCCATTCTGTCAATCAATACATCTTTACTGAAAGTCTATGATGAATCAACCACTTTATTAGTAATTGTAGCTATGGGGATGNTTCTGGCACCTCCTCTTCCTGCCAATTTTCTCTAACAGCAAATTAGATGTTGCATTGATTATGATTCTTCAACTAAAACCATCTTGACATGCTAAATTATTTTTCAGCCATTTAGTCATCCATTCTGTCAATCAATACATCTTTACTGAAAGTCTATGATGAATCAACCACTTTATTAGTAATTGTAGCTATGGGGATGATAATCGTTCCTGGCTTTAATATCTCTCTTTTTTTTTTGTTCAGAATGAAAAGCATTTATGAGTATATTTAGACTGGCTGAACTTATCAATTCAGTATACTGCGTCTGCTTGCCACCTTATTAATACCATGTTTTTATGCAAGGTGTGTCTAAGAGTACTCTAATCTTTTCAAATCAATGAGGAGATCTCCATATTAAATATAAACTCCATGATCTGTTAATTTTTGAGGAGGTGAGAAACATGGGGAGATACTAGTAATACGGTCATCACAGATTACCCAAGGGAAGCATTACAACAGAATAAGCCTCTAAGAAACTGTATGACTCATATCCTCCCGTTAACTGAAGATGCTCATATAAGCCTCAGTTGACAAGGGATGGCATTCCATTCATCTCTTAGGTGATGGAACACTCTGTTTTTAACCTAAAATAACCTGATTGGTTCATCTGTGGATATATTCACCTATATGTCAAACTTAAATTGGATAAAGGATGACAAGAGTTTTATTTATTTTAAGAGTGTGCCCAGAAGACTAAAACAGAAGACGTCAAACTAGTTTCTTTGCGATGTAACACATTTATCCATATGTCTGTTTTGTAAGTATGAATTGCTGTTTCAGAAACCAGAAGTTGTGGTGAAGTTGAGGCTGTGGCTATGACTGCCTCTGGGCTTGTACGTCATGGTTTCCAAGTTTCACACTGGAACTGAATTGGGGTCTCTTTTGTAGAGGTGGGGGACTCTGTCTTGCAGAGACACTTTAGATAAGGAATAGTGAACTTTAGCAATAACAACACTAATGCTGTTTTCAATGACCCATTCAGAATGTGGGATTAATATAATGGACATACTATGCTGGCCAAGAAATAGCATCTCCTCGGTTACTGTTAATAATCATAGCTATGAGATGTGAGGAGTGGTCTTTACACTCATACCTTCCTCTTCTTTCCCCACAGCAAGTCTCTGAAGGCTGGATGTTGGAACCTAATGTCTCAGGAGTCAGAGGATTGAGGTCAAGTTCCTCTAACTTCCACTGTCCTTGCTCTGTGGCCTCCTGAAGATTTGTATCCTTCCACATTACCAGACTGTTACAATTACAAGCTGCTCTCAGCCTTACTCTCTTTTTAAGCTGCGTTATGTGTTTTGTTAGGAAAGCTTTATATTTTTCCTTCTGTAAATTCCTTATTTTTTCTGTTTGTCAACAAACAAACAAACAAACAAACAGAAAAACACTTGAACCCAGGAAAAGTCTATCAGACTTTTAATCTTTTCTATGAAAATATGAACAATAAGATCAAGAATACTAGAAATAAAAAAATTTAAAAGTACAAATTAAAAATACAAACTTCTGTTTGTGTGTATACTTTGCTGGTCCTGCAGCAAATTCCTGAAACTAGCTTTGCAGAACCTGTCACTTAGCATGATAAATCAACAGCTGAGAATGATGAACAGGAAACTCATGGGAGCTCAGAGTGAAACGCAGCTACTTTTCTGCGTTTCCTTGGTTACTGGAGGTGGCAGAAAGTGGTGACTTCTGGCAAGGGCATGAAGATACATATAGTAGCAATTACTCCCACTTACTTGAGTTCTGTTTGAAGTCTTCTCAGTCTATGACAGCCTGCATTCTCTTTCACTGTTAGCCATAAATCAGAACCAACCCATGGGCCAATGGAATGCCAAGTCCCAGTCTGTGGAGCCTTAGCTATGTAATACCATGCTGTCATCATGTGACCCTGCATGTACAGACTGAAATCTTCTTCTGTGTGATTGCACCATCGTTGTATTGAACCAGCATTATGCATCCTAAACACATTTCTAGTGTGGTTTGTCCTTTCTCAAATAGAAAAATATATTCACTTTTCTCCCAGTATCTGTCCTTCACATATCTTTCTATTCTGATTTTTATTTATTCATGTTGCTAGAGTTTCCTGGTTACTATCACATGTAACAGCCTGTTCATTGGAGCATAAACATTTGTATAAGATGGAAAAGTTGAAGTAATATAAATTTGTCCATTATGTGTTCCCCTGATGTGACTTCGGTGTCGCTATCATACTTCAATCCCACTCATTCATTGGTTCACCGCCTGCCTTTTTATGGCTCCCGGGAAGACTTCATACCTGTGATTAATGGAAATTTCCAGGTTGACATCTGTATTTAATCACAAGTTATTACCCATTTCCCAGGCTGCACAGTGTAACATGTCAACCTCTCCTTCCTTCTTTCTCCACTCATGTAGTAAAAGATTCAAAGTTATCTAGCCTTTTTTTCCCTCTATAGAGTTGCCCTTAGATACTATTGAATAAAATTATATTTCTTTTGAAGTAGTCACAGGAAGCACATGCTTAATGTATATAAACAGAAGGGAGAAAGCTGGCTCACTGCTCGGGAAGCCATTGTTGATTTATTGAGAGCTCTTATATCTACATAGCAACATTTACCTCTGAGAGAAATCAAAGGCTATATTGGACCCCAGAAGCCACACTACTACTGTGTGCCCACATGTAATTCAGAGAGCAAAATTCTCCACTTCAGGCTACCCTAACTATATGGAAGGGATGTAGCCCAGCAAATTCATGAGCAGTCTCTGTATTGCTTTAAATAATCCTTGTCTGGGTCTCCAAACTCTTTAATTTCTTAGTTATATATCATGGCAAATAGAAAGATTAGCCATTTGCCAGTTCCCCCCTCCCCCCATGACCAATTGTGCCATTCCCAATCATTCTTTTACATTGTTCCAAGAACTCCATAAACCTCTCATAAACAATCAGGTTAAGGAAGAGGGATCACGTTAGAGCCTAGCAACCAAATGGTTGATAATGTCTTGTCAATGGAATTTTGGCAGACCTTGAATGAATTCAGGTCAAACTTTATATTCCTCCCAAGTTTTTGCTCTGGAGGGTGGAAAATGGGTGGGCCATATGCATCAATGCAGGTGTTTTATTTAGATGAGATCTGGGATATAAAGGATATTCTCATTTTTTATGAGTGAAAAACCACATTCTCCTTAAAATTTTCATAGTGAATTTTCAAAATCGGAGTTAGTATTTTAATCAAATACATAACCTAGTTATCCTCAAACATTTAATGATCAGCTCAATAATTGTTTTAAGAAGTTTGGAGACACAGCAGATGTAAAAGTCCACATAATGGCTGTAAGTACTGTCCTTTTCTCTTTTTTTTAATCAACTCACCTAAAACCACTGTAATTTGTGTACTTGCTATGCACAAAACCTTCCTTGCCTTCAAGTTCGAAGTCACATCTTGCTTATAATTTTAAAATAAATGTCAAATGATTTACAATGAGCACATGCCCAAGATTTAAGGGAACTTCAACAGTATTTGGTGCTGACTACCAAAAAAAAATCCATCTTCTTCTTCTTAGTTCTCAATTAGTAATACTAAATTAATGAATCATTTCCTAGTTAGTATCAGTTCACTGTTTTGGTCTACTCCTACATTGTCCTGCGCCCTGCCGACCAGCAGGGATAAGACGCGGGACAAACCAGGTTTCTTTTTTTTTTTTAGGAGCCTAGTCCAGATTTCTTTCATTTCTTTTCTTTTTTTCCCTTGTTCCTGTCAACCCCACTCGCTCCGCTTGTTCCAGCCAGCCCCGCTCGCTCCAGTCGCCCCCCCCAGCTCGCTCCGATCAGCTCCGCTTGCTCCGGTTGGCCCCGCTTGCTCCGGTTGGCCCCACTCGTTCCGGCCTTCCCGTTCGGCCCCACTCGCTCTGGCCGGGAACACTTGCTCCGGCCGTCCCCGTAGCTCAGGTTGGTCTCTCCGGTCCAAGGATTCATTTCTTATTATTCTTCATAAGTACGCTGTAGCTGACTTCAGACGCACCAGAGGAGGGCGTCAGATCTTGTTACAGGTGGTTGTAAGCCACCATGTGGTTGCTGGGATTTGAACTCATCACCTTCGGAAGAGCAGTTGGGTGCTCTAAGCCGCTTCTCAGGACAGTTTACTCAGGAAATGTATCATGGTGAATGGCAATGCAGAATGGCCCTGCATGCAGTTACAGAGTGAGAATGGTGCAATGGCGGAATGGGGCTGAGAAGAGTGAAGTAGCAGAGTGGAGTGGTAGAATGGAATGGGGGCCCCAAGCCAACCCAGGAGCAGATATTTAAACCCTGTCCTGGCCAATCACCGAGCTGCCTCGTGGCTCCCGCCCACACACCAGGTGGTCTCAGGCTGCCCCAACTCTTGCTTATACACCAGGTGGTCTGGGGCTGCCCGGTGGCTCTCGCTCTGGCACAAGAGCAAACCACAGCTGACACTGCCTAATGCCAATTAAGAGTTGTTTATGCCAGTACAGCTGAGTAGGTCAGTGCTGTCTTTAAGGAGCGGTTGAATGGCTCCCTACACTACATGGAGATAAACAAAACAGAAAAACATCTAGGTTAATTACTTTGCTTCATTAGTCTTTTTTTTTTCTTCTTTTCATACTACCTTCCACCCATCATGACATCACTGTCCTTAATGAAAATTCTCTTATCTAACCTTTCCACTAATGAGTGATGATACCTTCAACAGGCAATGCACCCGTCCTTTCAAACACAGAAGGCCCCAATGATGTCAATACTTTCCTTTCAGCTTTCTTCTTCTTTCGCCTCTCCTCAGCTACCATCAGGGATGCCCAGCCATCTCAGTCTTGCTATAGGACAATTAAAATAATCTCTTCATACAATCACACTGGGCTCCTGTATATATTCAAGTGTGCTCTAGGCCTGATATATTCACATGTTGATCAGCTATGTCTCCTTCGTGCTTAGCAGGCAGAATCCTTTACAGAACTCAATTTTTCCTTTCCTTAGGGGAAAAAAAAACCTGGTGGTCTATGAATAGTGAGAAAAGGTATCATCAGGTCAAGAAGTAAGTGTAAGAAATAACTGGGTTTATTAGTCGCTTTAGCTTAACTGGAGCAAAGTCCCCAAGATAACTGGCTTATGAAGATTACATGTTTATTTTGGCGCACAGCCACAGAAGTTATAATCCAAGAATAGGAGACCCATTGTTCTGAGCCTCTGGCTAGGATGGTGCACTATGGCAACTGGCACATGACAGATAGCTCAGTGTTTGGGCTTAGAAACAGATAGGAAGAGTCCGAGGCCAGAATTTTCAAATTCCCTCTGTAGACATGTCTTCAGTTACATATACATCTTATGTAAGGCTCTACTTCCAAGTACTTCTATGTAGTTCCATCTTGGGGAGCAATTCTTTAAAGGAATGGGCCACGAGGAAGACATTCAACACTGAAATTATGGAACAGTACAAAGAACCACATGCAAGGAGTAATTAATCCAGATCTAGTTCTAAAGCCTTAACTATCTTGGCTGCTTTCATTACCTAGCCTTCATATTACCTCAAAGAATTTTCTGCCAGAATGAATTTTTCTATGTATGTACTACTTTTTTAAAGACGTTACTTGCCAAATGTGAGTTACAGACTTGGAATGCAAGTAATACAACTGTGAAAAGAAGCGGAGTTTTAATTTTATTTGAAATTTCAGTAAGCATATGCTGCTTCAGTCACTCAATTGTATTAGACCTTGTCAATAGCCCCTTCATTCTGATGCCTTCACTAACGTCAGTGAGCCTAGTCTCATTATTTTTTCTTTTGTGATCTTACCTTGTGTTCTTCTATTTCTTTGACTTGGTCTCTGCAAATTGCTTCCCGGTGCCTTTCCAACTCTCTTCCTTTCCTATATTTATCTCTTGCATTAATGCTCATTCTAGTGTCTTGGAATATCTTTGTACAAATGACCAACATCTTTTTCTTCAATCGGAATTCCCTGACTTTTCAGACACCTCTATTTCCCTTACTGAATATACTCAGCTGGACACATCTCTGTACCAAAGCAAATGACCTAAACAAGTCATCTTCCATTCTAACATCTTCATATCCTCCTTCCCTGTTTCCACTAATGACTGTAGCAGCCTTTATCTTCTGTGAGTTTAAAGGCTCTAATTCTTTTTTGTTTGTTTGTTTTTTGTTTTTTTTGAGACAGGATTTCTCTGTATAGCCCTGGCTGTCCTGGAACTCACTCTGTAGACCAGGCTGGCCTCGAACACAGAAATCCGCCTGCCTCTCGAGTGCTGGGATTAAAGGCGTGTGCCACCACGCCCAGGCTCAAGGCTCTAATTCTTGGTGGGTGAATATCACTTGCATCTGGTTGTATGAAACCAACTGTAGCATTGCTAAAGGTATCTAGTCTGTTCTTTCTGCTTTACTTCCTATATATGATCTTGTTTATGAGATGTAGCTTTCAATTCCTTCAGAATGATTTGTAGGATATATCACAACCATTCTTCAAATAGCTTCTCTGAACTCAACATTCATTGATTCATGTAAGCTTAATTAATGAGCCAAGGTCAGTCATATTGAAGCCTGCTTTGAGTGAATGCTTTCTCTCTCTCTCTCTTAAAAATTTATTTATTTACTATATGTAAGTATACTTCAGACACACCAGAAGAGGGCATCAGATCCCATTACAGATGGTTGTGAGCCACCATGTGGTTGCTTGGATTTGAACTCAAGATCTCTGGAAGAACAGTCAGTGCTCTTAACCTCTGAGCCATCTCTCCAGCACCGAGTGTTTCTTTCCTTGTTTGTGAAACTTTGAGAGCTCCTCATTTGTTCATCCGTCTTTATCAAGACTCTCTTAACTCATACATCCAGTTTTGCTTTATATGTAAATTCTCTGGTCTGTTTGGTTGGAAAAGGTTTTCTTTTCTTTTCTTTTCTTTTCTTTTCTTTTCTTTTCTTTTCTTTTCTTTCTTTCTTTTTTTTGTTAATCTGATTTATTATTCCACTATTATTTTGAATATTGCTATGAATTTTTTAATAATGTGCTATTGAATTATGCACAGAGCTAATTGGGTTGTTTCCAGTATCCACTTAATAGTTCCACAATGTTTTACAGATGTTTGTATGTTCCCAACACCTAGAATAATGTACAAATGATATGTATGTTATTTAGTTTAACCTTTACCTACTTTTAAAATTTTATTAGTAGGACTTAGTGTAAACTAAATATTTCTAAATCATTGAGAAAAAGAAGGTGAGTGGGTAGAGGTGCATTTCTTGTTATAACTTTTTTTCTAATCTATAGTAATTTTGATATTCAGAAAACCATTTGATAATAAAACCTATCATGCAATATTAAAAATATTTTCCAGTAGTTTGATCACAGAAGAAAAATTAAGAATACCTACAAAGAAGGCACAAGGAAAATTTCGTTAGCTAAGAAATCTTGAGAGACCATACAGAAATTAAAGGAAATTTTATGTTGTAGTCTTACAATGGTTAAATACAGAACTAGGGCTTAGGCCTCTGAGCTGCCTTGAAGCTTACTGATAATTCTGAATAATGAGAACAGAAGGTGACCAATAGTTAAAAGGTAATGGAATAGAAACGGAATAGGCCAGACATGAAACCTTTGGTTTTAAGCACACACAGGGAATTTTGCTTCATTTTCTAAATCAAATTCCACTGCATTTTATTTAATCTATGTATGCAAATGTATGCTAAATGTGTCAAAGCATGGCTATGGTGGTCAGAGGACAATCTGAGGAAGTTGGAGATTGGTTTTCTCCTTTCACCATGTGGGTTCCTGGGTTAAAACTTTGGGTGTCCAACTTACCTTTACCTCCTGGCCCAATAGTTGGAGAATTTGGAATTCTATCCTGAGAAATTTCAGCTTTCTGTCTTAGCAAAGTCATTGAGGTTTTAAGAAAGATAGTCTCTTTCAATTTGCCTTTCAGAAAGTTGTTATTGGAAGAAAAGTGAAATAATTCATTATTGGAGTTGGTAAGGTTATTTAAAAACACTGTTGAAATAAACTAGCAATATACAAGAAGGATAAAGTCCCAAATGAAGACAGTGTTAGTGAGATTGAGGACACAGAGAGTGACTGGTAGACTGATGATAATGGAGCAGATGAAGATGTGGAGGCAAAGTTTTCCTTTTTCTGAAGAAAAGGAGGGGGAGGAGGGGGAGCACAGGAGGAGGAGAGAAGGAAGAGGAGGAGGAGGAGGAGGAGGAGGAGGAGGAGGAGGAGGAGGAGGAGAAGGAGAGAATGAACACTTAGCTTTCAGGATTGAAAGTTGGTGGGATTTCTGTCCTTTCAGAATGAGTGCAAGAGGCAGGCAAAGACAGAACACAGAAGTACAGGATTGATGGCTGGACTGGACCATAACAGCCTTCATCATCCTTTCGGTTAAAACCTATGCATGTCTTGGGAAAACATACAAGGAGAAGCAATCCTAAGAATTACCAAATAATTTGTCTTTTCATTTCTTTTCCTGTATGGAAAGGAGAATGTGTTTAATGAAAGAAAGCAATTCAACTCTTTTTTCTTCACCATGTAGGAAAGAAAGGAAAGACATAGCATTGATTGATGGCGCAATGCCCATTCTATTATCATGATACACATGTTTTCATGCATATTTGAGGACTAGTATATTAAAGCAGTTTGGGAACATTTTTAAAAACTTTTTGAGATTATAATTACAACATGTCTCCCTTCCTTTTCATACTTTCAGAGCTACCATACACCCCTTCCAACTCTTTTCCAAATTCATAGCCTCTTTCTTATCATTAATTTGTTATTGCATGTACACCAAATTCCTAAATATAATCTTCTCAATCCAATTCATGCTCCCTGTATATATTGTTTCAAGGCTAACCATTTGGTATCAGATAACCAGTTGATGTGCTCTCTCCTAGAAAAGACTATTTCTTTCTCCCCTAGCATCCTTCAGTTGCCTGAAGTTCTTTGTGTAAGGTTCAGGCTCTTCCCTGCCCAGTTTGGCATGTCCATTGCTACCATTCTTGTTTGGCTCATGTTCCTGCAGTTATGTTAATGAGACTTTATGGGTGTAGCTTCTTAAATCCCTAGGAGACACTATCTCAACATTTTTAGTGAAAGTGGAATGAGATCATTTGTCTTCTAACTTCCATCTGTGGTGCTGTAAAGCAGGTTAAAGCTGCAAATATTTTTTGTATTGCTTTTATTTCTCCCTTAGGAATTTATGACTTTCTCAAGACAAAAATAAAAATTTGCATGGTTGGAATCATTTTAACATTTGCTTACTGGATTCCAACTTTTTCCCCTAAGCATAGGTGTTGGCATCTACTTATTCCTACAGATACTTTTTTTCTTTTTTATTGTTGTGTATCAACCTTAGAAAAGTCTGGGTTTCATTATGCTGTATTTATATGTGTGTATAAGATACTTTGACTGTCTTCACCTCTCTACGTCTTCTGTCTTTATTTTCCTCCTCATTCTTGTTGTTTCTGGATCTCTTTCTATTTTTTAATATCCCATTTTAAAATTCTCTTTTTAATGTGATGCTTGTTTCTCTGCAACTGACCTATTTTTCTTACCTTGAATGTCTCCAATTTCATCCATGTTTCCATAAGTGGTATTGTTTCTTAGTTGATGAATAATAATCTGAAAATATATGTTATGATTTTTTTTATCTATTTACCGGTTTATGAGTACCTGATCTGATTCTACCACTAGGCTGACATAACCAATGCTGATGTTAACTTGATAAATTTATTATATGCTGACTTTGGTGCCTTTGGGTATTGTGATGTAGGAGAAATATAGTTTGAGCATATGGTACTTCTATATTTTAAGAATTATTGTACTTATTCATGTAGTTACTACAAAATTCCCCATATTGAGACCATATTTTGTGTCATTACACTTTAGATTGAGTACTTTTTACTATTAAACTATTAAAAGGTATTATCTATCCTTTCCTTGCATTCTTTTCCATTACCACTAACAAAGGATTAACTTCCAATTTTACCCTCTTTGCTATCACTCTGTAATTATATAATTATACATAGGTATATCTTATGGCACTTCTCATTATGTGTCTGTCTACTCTCTCAGTGTGACCTACATTTTCTCTTTTGTCTTTTATGGGGAGTCTAATGGGATAATTAGCATTTGTCACAATGTAACATAGTTGATACTAGGGTTCTGCCTGAAATTCTGGTATAAAGAAAAGAAGGCATTTTTTTGGAGGTGGTGAGAAGTGCCCTTGGCTCTGGCATTCTTCATAGGCTTCTCCCCTGAGTCTGGGGTGTCAGTCTCACCACCACAGAGGAAGGCTTATCTGTTTTCTCAGACTTCTGCTCTTAGGCAGACATACAAAGGAATGCCAGGAAGCCTCCAGGGATGGGCTTCCTGAGACATGTTTATAGCTTGACTCTCAGAAGTCTCATCCGCAGCTATTAAGATTAGGCATTTCACGTTCTTTGAATATATTTCATTACTGCATTTTGAGTGCATCTACTAGTTAATAAAACAGAATACACTGTTCTCTTCCTTTTTATGTTCATTTTGTAATCCAGCTACAAATCTTAATGATTTATTCATAATAATAAGAGCAGGGAATTATTGAGAAACTCATATTTACATATATGCATATGTATCATTTCAATCTCTAAATATTTGAACAGTTTTAATATTAATTACTGTTATTAATTTATAAAAACAAAGCTTGTTCGGAAATTTATATACTTCTATATGCTAGTCCTTGATTATTGACTATTAATAAACATAAATTTGTGTATGACATTCTTTTATTAATTGTGATACTTTGGTTGGGGGATTTAGCAAATGAGGCAACTAAGAAAAGCCAAATATGCCTGTAATTTTAGTTCCACACATTCAGTGCCCCTCATACACAAGAGAATATCTGATTCCCCCACCATCTATTTTTGCATTACATTTTAAAAGTTGTTTTTCCTAAGAAAAACATGTATTTAATTTTATATTTTCCCTGTACTACATCATGATCATATTTCCAACATGTTTCCCGATTTGCTTAATAGGTTTTAGAAGGAGTTAAAATTAAGTCATTCTGCTACCTGGTGGCTACAACTTGAAACAGCAAAGAGTGTGTTTAAGATTTAAGACTTTAAGCTTAGCTGTTAAGATAAGAAAACAAAATCAATACCTGCAAAGAACACTTGATCTAAGTAGAAACCTCAGTGGTTATCAATTTTATCTTCCTTTCTACCCAGGGAGACACCAAGAAAATGCCATTCTTGCTGTAGAGTGACTGTGGATGGATTTAGGGCAGATAGCAGAGATATAATAGAGGAATTAATGATTCCTTAGAGACAACAAGGAATTGAAGTTCCTGGTAATTTTTCTCTCAGAAAGTCAGATTCTGGTAAATCAAAGCAAATGGCTTTCTCATAGACAACACAGTGCATCTATACATATGAAAAATTCTCTGCTCCTTTTCATTCAAGCTAAAGCTAAATCAGCCTTTAGATTTAGTCCCCAGAAAGTCAGGAGCCACAGTGTTATGAAGGTTTTCCACTGTTGATTTTATTTTAGTTCTGGCAGAGACCCCTCTTAGAAAAGGAGAGGTAGGTTTCTTGAATCACAGCCTTCAGCATTTTCTGTTACCTGAGTCCCTGCACTTTGAGTCTATTCATGGGATAGCTTCCATGTTGAGTGTGCGAACTGAGAGTGATCATTTCCCTACCTTTACTCTTTCCCAGGCTGAGTGGGACTTGAAAAGAGGAGAAAGCCATTTCTCATTATTAGTTAGATACTTAAGGCGACGACTCAGTCTTCATCTTGTAAAAACAATTAGCTTGCATTTATAATCTTCATCAATTCTTTCAATTCCCCAACTTGAGCCTTGCCTTTAATGGATGATCCAGCTCTCAAGCCCAACTTCCTAGCAAGACACTTTACATCTTGGGTTGCAAAAGATGCCTTTATAGTTAAGAAAAAAATCTTTCATTTTGTGCAGTATTAATAGCAAAGTGGATACTTCAAGCATTTATGCTTTTTTTGAGATGAAATGACCACCCTCCATTTCTTATATGATTGTTTTTGATCAATGTTGTTTATGTGGCTGCTTTAATCATTGAACCTTTATTCACTAAAGTTCATTATAATCTAATCTACAAAATAGACACACATCTGTTCAGTTCTACCACCACCTTTTAAAAAACATCTTTGTCTTTGTAAAGCCTTCTATTTCCTCTGGCAGATGCTGAAAGTATTAATGGTGGCCAAGAGGCTTCTGTCTCTTAATGAGTAGCAGGTGTGGTGAGAAAGCCTTATTATTTATCACTTCCTCACCCAGGACACTGTTCTATGCTTGTAAGACATTTATGCTCTTCTCCATCAATGGCGTCTTTATTTCCTATGGAGTATCTCTGTGTCTAAAATGAATGTTATACTTCACACTAAACCTTGACATTCACTGCCTCAGAGACTACCTTCACCTACTGTGCACAGTAATGGGGTCAGCTAGAGGAACTCTACTAATGTTTCCCAGATTTGGGATTATTTGAGGTCACAGGGTAAGGGAGTGGGTGGAAAGGGAGGCTACGGAGGAAGGAGATGACTATATTTCTTGATTGAGCTTTTGTTTCTGATCTTCGGTGTGTGAATAGAAACCTTTCCCATAGATTGGCTGCTCCAGATGGATTGGAGCTGGTCCATTTGGTTTTCTTTGTTTGATGTTCTGCTGAGATAAATGAGAAAAACACCTTTTTGGATATTGGATAGTTCCATATCTTAAGGCTGAATCCAATGTACCTGGCATGAAGATTCATTAATTGGTATTAACTGTATTTCTTTGAAACTACAGAGTTTAGATTCTGATACACACCTGCTTGAGGTTCTCCCATTATGCTCAGACCTTTCAGGGATTATGTGTAATGGTAGACACACAATTTGAAAAGTTTTATTTTTACCTCTTACTTATGTTTATGTGTGTCTGCATATGTGTGTGGTATATCCATGCAGGCATGAAGAATATATCATAACTACTGGTTCTGGGATTATAGACAGTTTAAAACTGTTTACTATGCATTCCCAGAACTGAAATCAGACCCTCTGGAAGAGCAGCAAGTGCTCTTCACATCTGCACACTCTCTCCTGTAACCTTGCTCTATATAAAATTTATAAAGAGTAATAATTTTAAATTGTAGAAAGCTTCATTCACATGATCTTTGGGCTTCAGTTGTCCTGGAGAAGTCTAGGGTTTAGAGTTTAAATGGTCTGCATTTCTTGGTTTGATTTTAAATAACCTTTGCAGAAAGCGACTTAAGCTTTTATAGACAAGATAGTGTTAGATGAAGCGAGTGACACTTCTCATGCAACACTGACTTCATGAACGCCTCAAGACAGCTTCCAGAGATGCAAGAATTGATTGGATCGCTGTTGCCTTTTTTCTGACTACTTTTCCATTCTGATTAATTATCTCATGCACATCTAAGGTATGCTTAAAAAAAAAAACACAGTATCTATAGAAACCATTTGCTATATAGGTGGTTCTAATACTATTCAAGTGTTTCTTTACAAAGCAAAGATAATGTTTGTTAAAAGCAAATAAGAGTGAGCGGCAAAGTGGAAGTTTCCTGGAGGAGTGTGAGTTCACCGTCTCAGGGCTGGGAATTCATCATCACATGGCAACGATGACAATGACATGTACTTTAAAAGTTACTAATGTGTTAATCAGTTCAGTCTAATATTCATGGCTATCATGTATCTTCTCCATTGTCCTATGAAATAATCTAGAAAAAGCATTTTAAACTTTGAAGTTTTTAATACTTTTCTTTTCTAATATGAACATTTACTTACTACCTTTGTTTCAGAAATTTTATGTACTATCGACTAAGTCTTTAGTTTTTACCCAAGGGGTATGTTAATTTGAGAGTAATCCCTCAAGATGGGCATGTGACTGAAGGAATTCTTCAGATTCAATGCAATTCATCAAAATGCCAATAATGGTCTTCAGAAAACAAGAAAGAAGTACTTAACATGCAGCAAGAAACAAAATATTCAACCTAGTTAAAGTCATATGTCCAAAATTGAGTGATGTAGAAACCAGTGACAGAAAAACACCACGATACTCATGTCACACTGGGCATTGAGTCCAAAGCAGTTTTCAGAACTGCTTCTGCAGACACCTTATTCTCACAAATACACCATGTGCATACATTAGAGGAAAGACAGTCTTTTAATAAAACGTATTAAGAAAACTGGATATCCACATGTAGAAAACTGAAACTAGGCTCCTCATCTCTCATTTTTCTAAAAACTCGATTAACTCAGCATTGATCAAAGTCCTTAATGTAAGACATAAAACTTAAAAAAACATAAAAGTACTAGAGGAAACATGAGGGGAATACCTGAAGATGTATGTGTGTGTGTGTGTGTGTGTGTGTGTGTGTGTATTTTGATACAGACTCTCTCAGGGTAGTCCTGGATGTCCTGAAACTCCCTTCATCGACTTCTGGTCTTAAACTCAGAGATTCACCTCTTTCTGACTCCCAAGTGCTTAGATTAAAGGCTTGCACTACTATCCCCAGATAGCATTTGAAAATGTAAGTATAGTCAATAATTTTCTATATGGATTGATATATGTGATTGTATTAACTTAAAAATTATACAATTCTGAACAATAAAGGAAAAAGTAGGAGAAGAGAGAATGTGCGGATTAGAAATTTCTGCCAGGTATTCATCTGACAAAGAATTAATATTATAATATATGAAGAGTTCAAAATTACTCCATAACAAATGAGATGAACAATTTTCAAAAGAAGAATTACAAATTTCTAAAAATAATGAAAAGTTTAAAAATCAAGGAAATTTAAACCTACACTGAGTATGTGCCTCATTAAAACAGCAAGAGACTAGTTTAGTCTGTTGTACATAGTTTAGAAATGCTTTAGTCTGGGGGTGGGGGAGAGAAATCTTACCCAGATCTTAGAGGCTTTGGTAATTATTCTTACTTGGAACATATCAAATAAAGTCAATTACCAAAACTGAATTCAGAATTTAGTGGGAAAAAAGAAACATATTTAGTGACAGAACACATTTCGAAGGAAGTGTACAGTAATATGGAGTTAGTTAATGTGTTATTTGTGGTAAATGTTGGCACTTCATGAAGTCTATTCAACAGACAAATGTGAGATGAATGCTTGAGATCACTGGCTTCATCAAAAGTTCTTCTCACATTGAGACACGGAAAGCAGTAGGCCATGTATGGTCTTTTTAGGAACTCGACTTAGTAAAGGAGAAAACCTAAAGGAAATTTGCCACTAGCTGAAAGTCACAAACGTGGGACTCTGTGGCTAAGTGGTGGCTTCTCCTTTTCCAAGCATCTTTCTAACAGACATGGCTTCTACCACTTCCAGCAGTCCCTTCTCATGCTTATAGGAGACCAACAGCCTCACCAGAGGGCAGCCAAATGGTCCATGCTGCCCTTGAGAATAGATATGCAGTGAATAAAAATATGAACACTTAAGAAATATGAGAGGCAGAGGGAGGGAGGAACCTGGGAGGGAAAAGAGAGGGGAAGAGGAAAGGGGGACATGATCAGGTATGAGGGACAGGAGGGGGAGACACGAGAGAAGCCCTGAGGGCCAGCAGAAGAAATGGAAATGTGCAACCTTGGGGAATGGGGTGGAGGGTACCCTCTCAAAAGTACCTCAAAGGATGGCCTAGTTGGCCATCAGTGGGAAGAGCGGCCCCTTGGTTATACAGACTTTATATGCCCCAATACAGGGGATCGCCGCGGCCAAGGGGTGGGAGCGGATGGGTAGGGGAGCAGGGCCGGGAGGGGGGAGGGTATAGGGAACTTTCTGGATAACACTTGAAATGTAAATGAAGAAAATATCTAATAAAAGTTGGAAAAAAAAAAGTACCTCAAAGGAAATCTGGGAGGTGAGAGACTCAGGACTCAAAGAGAGGGACTTTAGGTGAAATGCCCAACAGTGGGGAGCAGAAACTCACAGAATCCACCATCAGTAGATAAAGGGCATCAAGTGGAGGGATGGGGGAAAAAGAGAAACATTTCCCTTTTTTAAAATTAGATATTTTTTATTTACATTTCAAATGTTATTCAGTTTCCTGGTTTCTCCTCCAAAACCCCCATGTCTCCTCTCCTCTTCCCCTCCCCCCGCCTGCAACCCACCCATTCCTGCTTCTTGGTCCTGGCATTCCTCTACACTAAGGCATAGAGCCTTCACAGGACCAAGGGCTTCTCCTTCCATTGATGACCAACTAGTCCCTTCTCTGCTACATACGTGGCTGGAGTCACGGGTCCCTCCATGTATACTCTTTGGTTGGTGGTTTAGTCCCTGGGATCTCTGGGGGAGGGGGGTACTGGTTAGTTCATATTGTTGTTTTTCATATGTGGCTACTATCCCCTTCAGCTCCTTGGGT
Organism: Mus minutoides; assembly: GCA_902729485.2. Classification (NCBI taxonomy): domain Eukaryota; kingdom Metazoa; phylum Chordata; class Mammalia; order Rodentia; family Muridae; genus Mus; species Mus minutoides. Next base: position 465,027 of record LR750408.1, on the reverse strand, counting down.
ACTTTCTTAGGCAAATGGATGGATCTGGAGGATATCATCCTGAATGAGGTAACCCAATCACAAAAGAACACACATGATATGCACTCACTGATAAGTGGATGGATATTAGCCCAAACACTTAGACTAGTCAAGATACAATTCACAAACCACATGAAATTCAGGAAGAACGAAGACCAAAGTGTGGATACTTTGGTCTTTCTTAGAATGGAAACAAAATACCCATGGAAGGAGTTACAGAGGCAAAGTGTGGAGCAGAGACTGAAGGAATGACCATCCAGAGACTACCCTACCTGGGAATCCATCCCATATACAATCACTAATTCCAGACACTATTGCGGATGCCAACAAGTGATTGCTGACAGAAGCCTCATATAGCTGTCTCCTGAGAGGCTCTGTCAGTCCCTGACAAATACAGAAGTGGATGCTCACAGCCATCCAATGGACTGAGCACATGGTCCCCAATGAGGGAATTAGAGAAATAAGAACCTTATTTCTTAAGGTAAGAGCAAAACATATACAAAAGGAATCAAGAAACAAAGGTCCCTCACCAACTTCTTGGTAGTTTTGGGATGTATTTGCTTTTTAATATAAAATACAAAAATGTTATGATGTTCTCGATAATTAGATTAGTACACATCACAGTGGCAGAGATCACAATGATAGTTACCCAAATGCCAAACTCATCATATAGCTGCCAGTTAGGAAGAATGTGAACCATTATTCGAAGCCTTGGCATTTATTTGGCTTTCACAGCTACTAACTCTTGGAGGAGACACTTATATCATGGCTTAAATAGAGGTGGAACCCTACCAAAAATTTAGATGTCAATCAAATTGTACTTGAAAAGAAACCCGCGCTTTCTCTATTCACACACTGTCTTGCCTCTTCCTCCAGTAATCTAAAAACCTTCTTATTCAGCATCCTTTTAGTAAATTTGCAGAGCCTTAAGTTTGATGCTAAGTATAGGGGAATGTTGTCATATACACTGGTAATGGGCTTTAAAAAATTTTTGATAAGGAAGTAAAAATACTAATGAGTCTAGAGCTCTGTCAAGTCAGTGAGCTCTGTCAAGTCAGTGACTCCCAAGGGAAAGTAATACTTCTGAAGGACCATGGAATTATTCCTACGAGGTCTAGTGGCTGACCATATTTTATCTAGGCCATTCTTGTGTGTGTACTGCATGGTCTCCTTTCTATTTGTGTGTGTTCTGTCCCCTTGTCTCAAGACAGGTATCATGTGTTTTCTATTTCTCCCTAGTGCAGAGTGAATTGGGAATGAGCAGACATTCTAACTGTCCCCATGGGTAATCAGATCATACAAGTTTTACTAATAGATTTTTTTTCATAAATTTATCCCTGTTGGTTGTCTACATGTTATGGTCTCCAAACTGTTCTGTAGGCATTCTTCTGTTTCTGAGAGCTTGAATATAGATTCAGAGTTGACACCAATACGTGCTTATGTGTCTGTGTTATTCCTGTGCTATTCTTAGCCAAAGGAGTTAATGACATAATTCACGAAGAAGAGAGCCTCGTGGGATTTGACAGAAGCAAGAAGCAGTGGTGTGCTAATTTGGTCATTGTACATATCGCAGCTTGGCATCTCAGTTTCAGCCATAGCCAAAGTGTTAAGTCATGCGTGCAGATGTAGAAGACATAACCTCAGGGGCTCTTTCAGGCTGTGAACACTATTATACCAAGTGCATTTTGATGCCGAGAGGTTCACTCCTCAGTCAGCAGCTAATTTGTACAGCTTGTGGGCCAAGGGTGTCTGTAGGAACAGACACAGTTCCTACAGTTAGGCTTTCAAATTGGAGTGTTGGTCTCTAGACATAACTTATGATATTTTGGAGTGTCTAAAATGACACTTTGTACCATATACACATGTGTACATATAGTGTGTCTGGAGACATACTTTTCATAGATGTATATTTATATTTATTGAGATATACTCATACATTTTAAACATACATGAATGAAAGTCTACATTTAAAAATCAGCTTTCAGGTTGAGTAGATAGGTCAGTAGGGTAAACAATTGCCGTGCAATTATGAAGACCTGAGTTTGGATCCCCAGACACCACAAGAAGCCCCACTTCTGCAGCAGTGTACGTCTGCACCTCAGCACTGGTAAGGTGACATGCCAGGCAGAGACAGGAGACACCACAGCAGCTTGTGGGCTAGCCCACGTGATACACACAGTGACAAATGAGATTTCGCGTCTCAGACCACGTGGAAAGCGTCAGCACCTTAGATTATCCTCTGACTTCAGCACTGAGAAGAAATGGGAGACACAGACTCCTTAGCAAGACGCTATTTGCGAATGATTCCTTAAGTGCAGTGTCATTTGGTATAGCAATCACACTCCAGCCTATGTCCAGGACTAATTGGACAATACAAACTGGACTTCATTTATGGGAGGGGTGTTCTATATCATTTTATTAGTGTTGGTACTTTATCTTACTGCCTTTTTGTGTTTGTTTTGATTTTCATTTTGTATTCGGACACATTTGAAGAAGCAGGTGAGGACACCTTAGTGAGGTGGGGAAGAGCTGAGAGAATGGGGAAAGAAGAAAGAATGGGATGGAAATATGTGGTATGAAAAAAATTATGAGCAAGAAGGTTGTGCTATGACTTTCGCATGTGCATGGACACACATCCAAAGAGAAAAATGAGCTTATTTTAAATTATGAAGATGGATTAAATTTATTTTTGCTATAATACAAGATGCTGCTTTCATTTAAAAATGAAATCACATTTTGCCTAATCAGGAAGCTTTCCCATGATGTTCAAAGTGTTTTATTTTATTTTACCATTCAAAGTAGCCGGTCCACTTATGGCATTTTCAAACATATTTGGTTTTGGTTGATCCCTTTACTTCCCACAGAATTCTTTCAATGTTAAAATACTAAAAAGAGCTTGGAGTTTAAAAAGAACATAATTTTTAAAGTTTTTTTTAAATAAAAAAGATGTATATTTCTAACATGAATTACTTAAAATTCAAATCTTATTATATTGGTCTAAGTAAAATTCTGTTTTTATTTTCCTTTTATTAGGGACACAGAGTCCTCTGTTTTCTTAATTTATAAAGATAAATCAATTGTAATAGAAAAAATTAAAATCAATTGTAATAGAAAAAAAGCATTCCTGCCCAATAAAGCTAGAAAACTAGATTGCCAAGCTCCACCCTTCACTCCTGTGACGACAGAGTGTGAAGGGAGCTCTGGATGCTCTAGACTTGGGGTAGGACAGACCAGGGCCAGGACAGACCAGGGCCAGCAACGAGGCGGCCATTGTTTTCTCATTTCCAGGAGTGCAGCATCTGGGGAATGTTAAGGGACTGGACGCACCCAAACAAGGAACTGTGACTCTTCCCTTTTACAGCCATCTTTAAAAAAATGAGCATCCGTATTCAGGGGCTTTTCATTCTCTAAGGAGGAGGCCTCAAGGGGGTTTCGGAGTTCCACCGTGGAGAATTCCCACAGTCTTCTTCTGCCTCGTGCCTCTGAGAAACAAGAACAAGTATGCACCAAGGAAAAGTTTCCCCAAGTGCAACTTTATTAATAGTGGTTGAATGTAGTGGGTGAAAAAAGAAAGCGGGGCAGGGGGAGTGGAGAAAAGCATTAATTGGGAGGGGCTGTGATGGGAAGTTGGGGGGTACGGAGCAGGGATAGGGAGATGGAATGTGGGCATGACCTGAATGTACTGTATACACGTATAGAATTCTCAAAGAATGCATAGAGAGATCCAGATACATAGGTAGAAGAGAATGGCCTTACCTGACATCAATGGGAGGGAAGGCCCTTGGTCCTGTGGAGGCTCCAGGCCTCAGTGTAGGGGGATGCTAGAGCTGTGAGGCAGGAGTGGGGGAGTGGGTGGAGGAGCACCCTTATAGAGACAAAGGAGGAGGGAGAGAGAGGGATGGGATGGGGGCTTGTGGAGGGGAAACCCGGAAGAGGGAGATCATTTGAAATGTAAACAAATAAAATGATTAATTAAAAAAATAAAAAGAAAGGTGAACATAATACATTTCTTTGTCTCCTATTGTTCTAGAATTAGATGGCACGATGCTCTATAGCACAGACATTGATTCATTTTTTTCCACAAAACTTGTTAATAGCAGACTTTTGTCCTAGCCATGAAATTTTATGCAATGCCCTCTTTGAGCTTGGATCATTTGACCTGAGACCTACTTACCGCACTTGTTCTGTATTCTGTGAAGGGTTTCTTTTTTTTTCTTTTCTTTACTTTTCTTTTCTTTATAAATTGGCCTTTGACTGATCCCCGCTAGCATTGTCACCTACTCATATGTTACAACATTCACACAGGAGCCAACCTCCTCAGAGGCGAACAGTAACTCGGACTCAGTTATGGATAGAGAAAATCTAATTATATCACTTATTTTGAAAGAAACAACAGAAAGAGCATGCAGGACTCCGGTTTGAGTCTACAGGTTTGACATTCCCCACTTACAGAAGAGTAAATATAGCGTGACACAGAGATGGGGTGAACTTTTGCAGACCAGAAAATGAAGCTTTGGCTGTTAATGAGTAATGTCTTAACAACTTCTCTTGTCCTCATTTGTGAACATAGCCCGTGGGGTTGAAGCTGCACTATTATAACATTTTTATGACTTACGGCAAAGCCGGACACATCCTCTTGTGTTATTTTCATCATTAAGATATTTTGCGTGGCTCCAAAAACAGTATCTGGGACTGATAAATGATGGAGGTGAATGAATGACATTTTCTACAAGAAAGCCTGTTCACAGATGCTATTTCAATCACTACCACCAGAGGGCAGTATTTACCTTGGAGTCACGCCTCTCTTCTTTTAACTAGGTTGCTTGAGGAATTGAGCTCTGCTTTTTTTTTGACTGGGCTGCTGCTTCTTAGAAGTGGCTTGGTCCCTTGAACAGGGAGCAGTTTTAAGTGTTGTGGATCTGCCTACACCCAGTCCGCAAGCATTCTCCCACTTCAACGCTACTGAAGTCACAATTTTGGCATATTTACCATAAAACTGTATTTCTTCTGAAAACTTTTGAGTCCCCTTTATTCCAATTCTGCCTCGGCATGATGCGTCTCGGGTAATGGGTTCCTTTTTAGACTTCATAATTGTATATGGAGATGAGAGTGAGAAATATACTTCAAAAATTTCGCTTTGGTTGATGCAGTTCGTGTTTTAATAGATTGAGACAAAATCTCAAAGTGGATTGCTTTTAATAAATTGAACCTATATAATTAGACAATGTGCTCTTAGAAAATAAGAAAATAAATACTCTAAAAGATAGAAAACACCTGAAATGTATAAAATGCATACCATATATATCAAAGAATATTGTACATTTTTTTCCCTTAATGTCCTTTGTTCTCCTGATGAAGTCTGTGGTGGGTGTGTGTTTGCTTGTTTGTTTGTTTATGAAAGGGCAAATTAACTTTGGAAGAACAAAAATTGCTTCAACACAAGAATGAAGCTTTAATGAAACCACAGTCCCTTTAACCTAACATCCACTGTTGGAATAGATAATTCCATGCAAAAAGGTTGGGTTTTTTCTTATAACTGGAATGCAGCAATCATAAATCGAAAAAATAAAAGTCTGGAATAACCTGGGAACAGATAACAGCACAGATTTGGGATCCTTGGCTTTCTGACTGCCCGACAATGATTTGTGCTAGATAATCTCTAATACCAGGTCTAAAGCTAACCTTTAATACTACTTCCAGACATTTTGTTCTCATGAATGTGGTTTATATAATTCTGGAGTTCTCACCAAATCTGTACGAAGATTACTTTGATACAGAAAAGAAATGGGTGGGAAGAGAGGGTTTTACAATTAAGAGTCCTTGCTGTTCTTTCAGAGCACCTAGGTTTAGGTTTCAACATCCACCTGGTGATGACCCACAGCTGCCTGCTCTTGCTCCTCAATCAGATCCTTTGTTCTGATCTCCGAGGAAACTAAGTACTTGTGTAGTGCGCATAAGTATGTACAGGTACCCACACATACACATAAAATAAAGTAAGAAACTCTTTTTAAAAAGGCATAGCTTCTGTCCTTTTTGAGAGAGACTAGTTCTACCTTCACCTTCACCACATTGCTTGAAAACTGGTATTTGGTCTTGAACTTCCTACTGTCTGTTTTTATAAGGGAAGAACAGAGACTGAAGTAAGTGGTCAAATGGTGGTGTTATATATTTGGTTTCTGCTCCATGTTTGGTGAAGCCAAGCTAGTGCCTCAGACATTTCAAGCACAGAATGCACACATTTTTATCAAATTGGTCAGCCTTGGGAAGAATATATCTTCATTGCTCTCGTGGCTTCAGATTGTGCGGAGTAGAATCTCCTTCTTCCTCATGTGACTGATGTATTGAGGGATGCCATCCCTGCACTCTAATTACTAGAGAGTGTTTGAAGATACTCTTTGGATGATTTCAAAACAAAAATCGGCACTTCTAGTCAAGGTAACCCAGTATGTAATTGCTTGAGGCCATACAATTCTATTCAGCAGATCAAATTCCACACAAGAGAGCATTTGGCAAGCTGGAAGTAGAATAGGACGCTGTGCTCCACCGTTCCAAGGAAAAGGTACGATGATTTATTCTGCCCACACTCTATGGCACAGAGTCTTTGGGTTCTGATTATGCTCTTGTTAGTGTTGGAGCAGAACCAGAACCGTATTCTGAGGAATTTCTCTCTCTCTCTCTCTTTTTTTTTTTTTTTTTGCCAATAAGGGTTTTCGTGACCTACCCCAGTGTGGAGAGGGGGTGTCATCTATTCAGTACCATCTTCAGTAGGTGTTTTAATTACTACATGAATCTTACTCACTGATTGTCAAAGAATGGGATTTTTGCTTTCAATCAGCAGCTCAGAATACCTGCACTATAAGTTGTAATTTTGAATTTTATGCAGTTCAGTTTCTACCCAAGTCTTGGTTTTGAGAAATTATAATCAAAGAGGACTGGCAAAGCATGAGATTTATTTTAAAAAAATCAAATTGCACAAGCAGCTGAAAGAGTCAGATGCAGATGTTTGCACCTAGCCAATGAACAGAAGCAGCTGGCCCCTGTTGTTGAATTAGGGAAGGCTGAAAGATGCTGAGGAGGAGGGCGATCCTGAAGGAGGACCAGCAGACTCAATTAATCTGGACCCCTGAGATCTCTCAAAAACTGTACCACCAAACAGGCAGCATACACCAGCTGATATGAGGCCCCCAATGCACATACAGTAGAGGACTGCCGGGTCTGTGTTCATTCAGAGATGATGCTCTTAACCATCAAGAGACTGGAGGCCCCAGGGAGTTTAGAGGTCAGGTTGGGTGGGGGCATCCACGTGGAGATGGGGTGGGGTGGGAGAAAGTGTGGGATGTGGAGCAGACAGAGGGTGGGGAATGGAATATGGAGTGTAAAATATAAATTGAAAATAAAATTAAATAAAAAAAATAATATTGCGCAACCAGAACGCTACATATGCATATTTCAAATGTATAATTTTGAGTCTCCTTTTAAATTGATATTTAATTAGTTAAGTTGACAGATGTCATTAACTTGCAAGGAATAAGCAGCTATCCAGTATTATCCCAGGGACATTGCTCAGAAGATGGTTAATTAAACGTCAGAGGATTCTTTTAGTGGAATTTTGTTGAAAAGAATTCATTCTCCTTCTTTAGTATGATAAAGTCCATCTACTCATTGTGCATTTTTTTTAACCTTGAAAGAAATCACCATAGCTTAGCATACATCTCTGTCTCCCTAAGACCTCATTCCAGGTCACAATTCATACATACAGACCCAGTGTATATAGCAACGCAGCTTCTCTCTTGTTACTAAGTACCTCACTGTTTATATCCCCATTCTATATTAAAATGCTTGTCACATAACATATACTAAAGGTCTATTAAACGAATGAATGATTTTTTGGTATCTTTTTCAACAAGTGCCACAGGCTATCTCTGTGCAATTGTGCCTCTAAGCCTTCTGGTCTCTGGGTCCTAGTGCCAGTTCTTATGTTCCAAGAATAGCTGAGAGGTGCAGGGGATGTGAGCTCTTCTTCATCCACTCCTGGGTGTTCCTGAACACAAGGGTTGATCAGTGTGATGCCAAATGGATCTCTCATTACCTGCGTGACTTTGGGTGTCCTTTGGTGGGGTTTCTGTCCTATTAAATGTCTCCTTCTAGTACGCTGCCAACAAATTAACAGTTTGTAAACACTCGCGTCCTATGATTTTGCGTATGTTGAGTTGCGAGATGAGAGTTGGTGTAGGAGGTGCTATCGGTTCTCTGAAAGTGCCATTAAGATCTGGCACCTGCAGTAAGCTTGTATCCTATTTACAACGAACGTGAGTTTCTTCTTCCTGCGGTTGTATATTACCAGATCCCAAAGAAACCCGAGACAAGTCCCACTCGGTACCTGTGGGTCCTCCCAGCATTTCTTGTCCCTCCTCCTAACCTAAACGTCTGCAGCACAAGTACCGGGCTTCCCTTCCCTCGCCCTAACATCTGATTACTACACAACTCAGCATCTTGGTCCTCTGGGTCCCACTCCTTTTTTCTTCCTCTTTCCCTTTCCCCCTCCTCTCTCCTCTGATGACCCAGTTCAGTCTGGATCTTTCTAGATGACTCTGGCAGTTTTCTCCCCCACATCTCCAATAAAACCCTTCTCTACACCCATCCTTGGGAGCAGTCGTGCCAATTCATTAATGGATATAGACACCATGTATTGCCACCTGCTTTCCAGACTCCATGCCGCTGATGAAATGTTTGAAGAATTTCTGAAGATTACAATTTTTGAGACTGTATGTTTTATATGTATATATAGTATATATTTATTATAGTCATATACTCTTCAGAAAGTATGTGAGTAGCCTTCATGAAATCATATTTGCAGACATGTGAAACTGTATGATCCATTTTTCTCACATCACAGATGTTACAATGAGCTCTGTCCATTATGGACTGTTGTGAGACTGTTATCTCTTTATCTACAATGTTCTGTCTGGGTGTTTTCAGGATCGTTGTTGCCACTGCTACCTGACATCACTCCCTGAAGCCTTACTCACAGATTACTAACCCGCTGCTCGATTTTGTCCTGAGGTACTGTGTCTCTCAACAGCTCCGTGGTTTGAGAATGGTTCTTCCCATGGTAGTCTTAGCTCTTAATGGACTGAACCGCCAACTAATCCCTTTCCTGCCATTCCAGTTCTTAGACAGAGTCCATGGGACACGATGAGAAAACTATTTTTATTTTTAAAACATATATATTTTTTGCCCTAGTTGATGTGGAACGAGAATGAAAAATTTGGGAGTGCAGAATACATTTGTCATTTCCAAAAAGTTGTCATTTCCAGAGTTGCTGCCACACCCACTGAGAGAGATAAAGGATGCGTGTCAGGACAGATAAAAATTAGGTTTTTGTGACTTATTCAAGGTGCCAGATTAAGCCTTTTCTGAATTCAGTTACCTATGGATTAGTAGTGACCATAGCCAATTATTTCCTTGGAATGTTGTGAAGTAGCGTAGACATTTTTGTGCCTTACCACTTAAACACTAATATGTTAAAGATTCTTGAATTCATCAGAAATGTTTTAATTTCTCTCCATTTTCAGAATAGGAGAGTGTTGGTTTAGATAGTGTAGGGACTGCAGTAGGCAACTAGATTCAATTTATTTGGCATCTCAAGAAGAACTGACTACAGTATCATTTCAGAAAACAATTAACAGTAATCACTTTTAAACTTGTGCATTTCCATCAGAATGGTCTCTTGGAATTGAGTAAAAATATTCTTTAAGATTTTGGTGGATGATAGAATATTTCTTATCAAATGCTAGTAGAAGCTATCAGTTAAGTATGACCTATTGAAGAGATGTGGTATACAAGCATTGTGACAGAATTGCTTTACCATTTTTAACAATGAAAGGTACAGTTGATATAGAACCTTTGCCACATTAAATGTTACTGATTAACTGCTTGGGTAATATCATGTTTTTATGTGATTGCCTTTTTAGCCACATTATGGCTCATTCTCTTTTCCACTCATTTTATATATGTTCTTTGAAATGCAAAGGTGCATATGGATTGAAACCTTGTGTCATATATTACTTTGTGGGCATTCTTTTTTATTTTATCTATCTATCTATCTATCTATCTATCTATCTATCTATCTATCTATCTATTGTTTTTCGAGACAGGGTTCCTGGCTGTCCTGGAACTCACTTTATAGACCAGACTGGCCTCGAACTCAGAAATCCGCCTGCCTCTGCCTCCCGAGTGCTGGGATTAAAGGCGTGCGCCACCATGCCTGGCTTTGTGGGCATTCTTAATAGTTAGATATAAAATGACTCAAAGTTAGAAATGTTGGAGCATCCACCATGATGCCAGTAGTGAAAAATTCCATACCTGGTTTTATGTGACAGTCAAAACACAGGTTCACTAAATATGTGTAAAAATAACTTCAGGATCTCTGTATAAGATGCATAAAAACATCGGTTAATTCTGGCTCCTACAGAATGCATGTTGTTACATATAGGCAAATAACACAAAATCTTAAAAATACAAAATCTCTAACATCATAATTGGAAACATTTTGAATGAGAGATAATGCAAACTTCTGTTGTTAGTAGTAAAAACTACACTATGCTTCAGTGCCATAATCCTTTACATCTACAAGAAATGCCTTCACTAGCTTCAATAGCTTATGAGAACAGATATGATGATATAAATCAGCAAAACATGTACAGGCTTAAATTCCATAGATATTCTAAAGGCATTTAATTAAAACAGGCTCATTAACATTGAAATGGCTGAGGGGGTGGGGTCAGAATAGTCTTCACCATGGAAGAGCTCATCAATTAGCTATCCAAGACCAAATGGTCATTCCTGAGAACAGACACATAAGTAAAATTATTCAGATGGAGAAGGCCGTGTTTATGTATTTAGGAATGTATGTATATATATATATATATATATATATATATATATATATATATTCAGCAATGAATGAAAAAACAAGCCATACATTTGAAAAGGAGCAAGGAGAGGTATATGAGAGGACTTGGAAAGAGGAAAGGAAAGAGAAAAATGGTGTAATTATATTATAATATCAGAAAATAAAATAAAGAAGACATGAAGTGAGAAGAGGATACATTGGAGGGTGCAGGGAGAGTCAGGTGGAAGTAAAGAGCTGCATGTGGTAAAATACATTATAGACATGTACAAATTCCCAAAGGATAAATAAAATATTATTTAAAATAAAGTAATTGCACATGTTTACAAAAGGAAGTTGATTGGAAGTTAGAGTAGAATTCTGGAACAGTTATTTTAGGAAAGCATCTCAAATGTCACAGTGAATTATCAAGGAAGTATGGAAATAGAAGTCTGGATTGTAGCCAGCAGATGGACACAAGGTAGTCAGGCAGACATTTAACATGGAACTTGGTTAAGTGACAGACATTCTCTACAGTGTTTGACCCTCAGAGGCATGAAACATCACTTTCAGTTTTTAATTGCTATCAATATGCATTTCACTTATACTCTAACATCTTGTTTGGGAAGTAATTTCAATATTTTCATTGTGTTACCAATGGCAGTTTTGTGATGTGATGAAATAGGGTATGGTGGGTATTGCTGAGTGAAACGGCACGTTTTCATGGTTTCTCTTTTTTAATCTCACGTTCTTTGTCTTCTGCTTACCACAGCTTCTCCTTGTGGTGCTTCAGGGTCCCAACTATAAAATGTACCATGGCCTATATTACTGACTTATCATGAATAAACCGAAACCAAACCTCAAACAAAAACAAATGTGTATACACGTAAGTCTCCAAAAGCTTGACGTCGTGTCTATGGTTATTTACATTTCTGCACATTGTAATAAACAGAAGCATCTTGGCTCAAATTATTACTTCATCCCAGGGCTCCATTTTCTTATTCACATAAGACACTAATTCATAGCAGTGCAACATGATAGCGTGGGTTCTGATGTCCTCGAGATAGGAATCTTTTTCTACGGTAATGATAAAGGAAGTGCAACCATATCCACGGTGGGTAGATGTGCCATCACTTCCTAGTGTAGATGTTATGGAAATGCCACAGTACCTATGAGAAAACCAGATCCTGTTCATAACATGTGCCACACACAGACATCCACACTGTTCCTCACTCTCCTCTTCTGGGGCTCTTGCTCTGTGTTCCTTGTTAAGTATCTCTGAATGGCACATATGTAGATGGCTTCTTTTTGTCCCTTTGAAAGATCATATGCAGTCTTATAGCAAAAGAAGGAGGGAAGGGGACCAAGCCAGTTGTGTTTCCTCATGAGATGGGTGAGGGGGAAATCCACTAAGGCATTTCAGAGGGATTGAGACACAGGACAAAAGTACTCTTGACCTCTGCAAGCATGCTAAGTCTACAGAAATTATTTCTATGATCAGTTGTTATGATTCTTGCAATTTTAAATTTAAAAAATGCATTTGCTTTGAATGGTGTAAGGAGGCACTAAATGATTTAGGAATAGATTGTATGTAAAGCCACTTGTTCAGCTCACCTAAATCATGGTCCTAATGGCTCATGAGTGTGCTTTTAAAATCCTATTAAGATAAATGAGACCAAATGGCATATTTTGCTCTGCTATCTAAATTGGTCACATTTTTCTACATATTGCCATATTCTCTTAATATTATAAAATAGGCTACAAAAGAAATTATTTAAGCTGTTACTTATGCCCCAGAATTTGTCCTCCTGTGATGGATAGCACTCCCTTCTTTTAACAGAAAATGGAAGGCAGAAGACAACGGGGTAGATTCAGCAATGTGTCTCATTTTTCTTCTTCTCGTTTGGTGCTCACAGCTATCCATTTCTGCATTGCTAATTGCTTCAGAGCCTCAGGCAGAGTAGGAACCAGGACACCAGGTCTTCTCTGAGTTCATTTTGCCCTGAATTGGTCCCTCATCCCATTGTATTAAAAATAATCTCCATAATGTCATTAACCTGATGGCTAAACACCCAAGAGGAGAAGAATAGGCAAAACACACACACACACACACACACACACACACACATTTGTGTAGTTCAGCACCATATATTGTATACTCAGCCTCATTTTCCTCCTATTTTCCTGAGGTCAAACCTGTTACTCTTCTCTTGATACATCTTATAAGCTAGGCAGCCCTCTCCCTCAAGACTAATTTCTGTATTTTTTGCCCCATGGCATTTTGCCTTTGACTTCTCTTTTCATCCCTTTAAATGTCAAAGGGATGGCAATTATGATACAGAACATGTACCGCCATGCAAAACCTTAGAGACTGAAAACTGGAGCCAGAAGAGTTTTTTAAAGGTGTTCCACCTTGCCACTGCTTTCTACATATTAAATAACCTGCCTATGCTAGCAGTCAAGGAGCTAATGGAAAGTCTTGGAGCTGACAGTAAAGCTGGGGTGCATTAGCTGGTGTCCTCAAATGATGCCCGTTGCCTCTGTACCCTGTCTTTTGTTCTTGCACATAGGATATCTCCTTCCCAAAACTTAGCACAAAGAGTCTTGAAGTTCCTGTGGAAAGAACCTTGGACTCGGTTTTTCTCATTGGCACATCTTTTGTTTTCTTCCTCCTCTCGAGTTCCTCTCAATCCGTCCACCAGTTCCCCTCCCATCCACCTCACATGCTAAGTGCTACAATGTGTGGATGAAGGTAGATCTACTGGAACATGGGTAGTTTCTCAGGGGGTCATGTCTGCCAACAGCCATCAGTTGCTAATAGCTATTTCAACTAGGGGTAGGACTTCATAAGTCCCTCCCATGCTCAGGCTGGGATTTTTGCCTGCCTTGATTTTGGGCAAGCCTTGTACTGCTGATGTGTTTATGTTTTTCTAGTGTTAATATTGACTCTTATAGCACTATCCACTTCCTCTACCCTGTCCTCCAATCCCGAGTTCCTCCCCACACTCTCCTCCAGCAGCATGATCTACGTTACCTGTTAGGATTTCCTCTCAGTTTTTGTTTGTTTGTTTGTTTGTTTTGTCTTGATTTTTTTTACTTACCAGGTTTGTTCATTTAATAATTATTTGTAATTTCCAACACACTATAAGTTGGGGTTTCTTCACAAATTCTTTTTTGTTGAATTTTACTTTCTCATCTTGGGTTGACTTTCTTATTTCACCTTTGCTTTTGTTCTTTTTGAGTATATCTACATTGTCTTTGAATTGTTCACTTGTAATTATAAGTATTCCTTTAATTCTCTGTCTGGAAACTTATTTTCCTATGGGGACATTACTGTGGAGTTGTAATTTTTGGAGGAGACTCTTTATCTTGTCTTTTTTTTATTGTTTCATGTTTTACATTTATTTAAAAATTGTGTCTATATATGTATGTCTCTGTGGGTCTATGTGTGAGTAGGTATTCATGTGGTTACCAATAGATGCCACAAGAGGACTTTGTATCTTCAGAAGTTGGAGTTATAGGTAATTGCTAGCCATTCACCTAGGTTCTGGAAGCTCAATGGATCCTGTGCAGGGGCAGCACACATTCTTAACCACTGATCTATCTTTACAACCCCAACTGGTTCATTCTGTTTTTGTTTCTATACTGGGATTTGGGCATCTGAAGTTTGTTATTTGATGTTATTCTTTTTTTCTTTTTCAAGTTACCTTTCTGTTTTTAGTGTTATTCAGGAGGAGACTAACTCGTAGGGATGTTGGACTGCTCTTTATTTTGTCTAGTATTGAGGGTTACAGGTTCTATCCCAAGTCTTCTCATGGTTACCAGCTACTGTCTAGTTCCTGAGGCTGTTTAGAATAAGTTCCTCTGCACCATGGACTGATTCTGGCATCTCAAGGTCTCATGGGGCAGCTGGAGGCTCCCTCAGAGGGAGACATGAGGATTTTGGTAGGTTCTAAAAGGAGAGAGGGTAGCCAGAACAAGTCAGTGGTCCATGGGAATCAGTACCAGGACTTGGGGACAGTTTCAGTGGGAGACAGCAAAGTGTGGGTCTTTATTTTCAACCACAGTCTCTGGCTACCTAAGGTGGCGGGTGAGGTGGGTCCAGGGTGGGAGGATAGTTGTGCTCTGGGAGTCAAGATGGAAAGAAAAGGGACCATCAGTAAGTGGCAGTACCTGTCAGGTACCTAATAGGCTGATTATTAAGTGATTATTAAGACCTGAAGTTCTTGTGGTTATTAAATATTATTAAGATCATACCTTAAGGAAGAAAAAGTTTATAACCCAGCTGCATTATACTTCTCAATGTTTTTATGAAAAACTTTAAACATACAAAAAATCAAAAGGTTCCTACAACAGTTAGACCTATTTTCTCTACTTATATTAATTTCTCGACTAATTTTCCCACATTTGATTAATTGCATATATATCCATCATCCCTTTAGCTAGTCATCAATCTTTTTATTCTGTCAAATGTGGAAGATTTTACCAATAAACACTAGAGTTTGATATTTGCTTATCATTTAAAAACAATGTTCAGACTGAATATATATTTAGTATTTGAGGCTTGACCCATGGAACAGTTAAATTATATTTAAGTTTAGTGTTTGGAGTTGGACCAATGGAACAATTACATTATCCTAATAAATACTAAACCTGAGTATGGTACTCATGATGAGTTTTAAATCAAGATGAAAAGCTTACCATTATCAATAGTGATCATCTTTATAGTCATCCTATCAACAAAGTTTCTTTAGAATTAGAAAAGTCATATTTGTCCCAGGAGTCTGAAGTCAAGGCAAGAATTAATGGAAAGTATAAATTATGATGAATCCTAGAGCTTTCCCAGGAAAGATTAGAGGAAGATGATGAAGTCAGAGAAACCACTTCGCTGGCTTGAAAACTCCCAGGATCTTTTCCCCCAATGCTTTTATTAGGTTATGAAACTCATATTCTTCCCATTGGTTGAAGAAAAGACTGTCTAAATCATTCAAAATAGTGCATCGATACAACTGTCTTACCACGTTGCTCAGTATGCTTCTGTAAGCAAACCCTTGTGATTTTAACTGTTGCTACTCTTGAAAGCCTTCATGGCTCACAAAACGCTCACAGCATCTTAACTCTCCACTAATGCTCAGAAAAAAAGAAAGCAAACGCTTCCTTATTCTGATGGTAATATGGTAAATTACCGGAAACTGCTTGATGTAGCATTTAGTAATCAAAATATGTTATATCTTCATTGTTTCCCCTTCTCTTTCATCTTTTCTCTTATCAGGAGACAGAATGGCCTTCCGTCAGACTCTTGACTACAGAGGTTTTTTTTTTTTTTTCTTCTTTTTTTCAGTTCTTACATGGGAAATCTTCACAATAACTGAGGTGCCTCAGATGAACCTCACTTGGGTCCTCAATCCATGGGTGAAACTTGGGTTCCGGTTACAGGTTGGCAAGCAGTCAGCAAGAAGGGGGTGACAAGCAGACATGACATAAGGGAGTGTGCATCTGAATGTATTTTGTCTCAAAGTGAGCATTAGTCTTAGGGAACTTTTGGGATAGCATTTGAAATGTAAATAAAGAAAATATCTAGTAAAAAAAATACAAACAACAACAACAACAAAGGAGTTGGATATCACAGCAGGCAAGGTACATATGACACAAAACAGAGGAATGCCTACAAACAAAGGACTGGCAGGAACCAACTGGGATAAAATATAATGTTAACAACTGGGATCAAAAGCAGCCCCACCTAAGGTCCACTTAATCTTAGAAGTCAGGGGCAAGGGCTTTGTGCCCTTGTCATAGTTCCTATTCTAGTCTATTGTATAGTACACCTCCCTCGCTAGGCCATTGTAAATTCCTGTGTATGAGTGTAACTCAGCTATCCATAGTTGTAAGTATTTACTCTGGTTCCTCCTTAGACCACAACCTTCCTTCTTCCTAGATAATGGTAAATTCCTGCATATGGGAGTAGTTTGCCCTTAGATTTCTAACTCTATGTAGTACATAGTAATGCCTGATTTCTTTCACTATCTCTCTTACAATACTAGAGGCAAATCTGAATATCACTGAATAGGCAACATTTTTACTGAATTTAAAGCCCATGGTGGGCTCAAGGATTGCCTAGGACTGGTGAAGAATCTAACTTAGCTATATGTCAATCCTTAGAGGCACTTATAATAAAGCAATATTAAGGGAAAGAACACAGATCTGTTTACCAACTAAAGCAAGGACATTGGAGCATTCCTTATACAGGATGCTACAGTTCCAGGAGACTAAGTTTCTGTGAACTTTTCACCTCAGGACCACATCCAGGCTTTTCAGCCTGTTATGCAGGTCACTACTAAAGTGGATGTAGCACTGAGAATGTTGAGAAGCTATATGGAACACACTTTTAGCAAGAGCTTGATGATGTCTAGACGAAACCTGTTTTGATTATTTTTTTCCTCTGTGTGATTTTATCCTTGGTCATCTTGAGGTGTATTGTATTGCAAGGAAATCAATACTATC
Organism: Mus minutoides; assembly: GCA_902729485.2. Classification (NCBI taxonomy): domain Eukaryota; kingdom Metazoa; phylum Chordata; class Mammalia; order Rodentia; family Muridae; genus Mus; species Mus minutoides. The sequence goes on along the minus strand of LR750408.1, from coordinate 447,617 downwards.
TGAGTTTCCAGGCAGCTGAAGCACAAGCGAATTCATAGGCAGAGCTTGCCCCAAAGTTTTAGTTTTAGTTTAGTTTAGCAGGTTTAGTTTTCTTCGGCATAGAAGAAGGTAGCCAACCTTAAAGTAACATAGAGGTAACTGAACAATATAAGGCATATTTCCAAAGCTCTCACATTAGTCTTGAAGAAAACAATTGCATGCTATAGGTAGCAAGGATGCTACATGAGCAAAGAGTAACAAGATACTTATTCTTTTCTCTACCTCCATTGTCTTTCTCAGAATGCTATTGGGACCATAGCATGAAGAATATTGGAAACATAAAGATTCTAGAGTTCCAAGGTCCTGGCATCTGGAAGACTGAGATTAAGTAGCTAGAGACTAGATGTTATAATCATGTCCCTTCCTCTTTCCACAATCTATGTATTGAAGAACGCATTCTTTCATAGAATTGCCCAAACTATCTTGACACATCCTCAGTCAGTATGAGTCCAGAGACTGCTCAAACCCCAAGCTGCAAATTTAAATTCCTCTAAGAGAAATAGGTTTGCATTTTAAATGCCTGAATTAGGTCATAAATAGCAGCGATAATTTAGGAAAAGCAACGCCAGCATACTCAACCCCAGCATAAAGGAAACAGGAAGTAGTAGGAACCAGGCAATGCCAAATTACCTAGTAACTACCTAGGGTAAGACCCATTGGCTGTGAGCAGTCTGTCCAACTTAAGTTGTACAATGCATTGCGTGCATACATGCTCAGTGAAGCTTGTTCTTGATTTTAAAAATAAATGTGAAATTTTGGACTTAATATGAAATCACTTGAAATCTGATAGATCCTCAGAAGTTATTATTTCTATTTACAATGTAATGAATCCAAGTCTCTTGTTTCAATCTGGTGGCACAGTGTGTGTTATAGTACCAGTGTCAGCATATAGTTGGGTGCCATTAATACGTGATACTGCTGATAGAGAGTAGGTTCACCTTTCTTTGTATAGTATGGAACCTGTCTGAAGACTATATCTGAACTTTTTAGAATGCAAATGAATCTAATCCTTGCAGTAGTTGTTATTGATGAAAGAAGTAAATTCTCAATAATCTGAGCTTACATACTGTGATAATAATTTCTCTAAGAGTAAAAAGTCAGGTCTCTTGAATCTAGCTCATTAGATTTCGCAGAAAAATATGATGGTTTTCCGTTTCCAACTGAATTTCATATCTTTTAAAAATATCATCTTTCACATACATAACAAGTACATGTAAGAGCTGTGATTATCACTATAAAATGACTTTTAATGTTATCTCTGCTGTAAGACGCTAATTGAATTTGGGGGAAAATATGACATTATGTCTTTGTGATATGCACCATGAACTTGAGTTAAATAGCAAAAGGCTGCTCAAATTACTAGTGAGACAGGTGAAGATAGGACAGCTATAGGATACATTTAAACAAGATAAATCCTTGTCCTCCTCGTCGTCCTCCTCCTCCTTCTCATTCTCCTCCTCCTCCTGCACCTTGTCTACCTTGGAAACCTATAGTTGTTACCAGGATTGTGTGGTCCCTAATGCTTCATGGCACTCCACAGGCTTCGAGCTCCCCTTCTCTAGTGGTAGAACACAGTCTAGATTAACAATTTTAATAAAAATTTGAGGATCTATCACTTTAATGCTGAATTTCAGGTAACTTTGGTATCTGTAGTAAAAAAGGCAATAATGTGGCTTTCCGTTTAGCACAAGACTGATAAAGTTTATAGGCTAGAGTCAAATGAGTTGTCTCTGGTGGATCAAAATCTAATTTGGAGACAGAACAGAAAACTAAAGCTGTGTAAATCTGTGTCCACACTTCTGTTGTGACTTACAGAGGGTTCTAAAGAGGCTGGTACATCACCCAAGCTAGATCGGCTCTGCTGAGTGGCAGACAAGAGATGATTGATATTGAGTGTTAGAAACGCAAGTGGTCATTCTTATAAGTGGCCAGTGTGGCAAGAGCTCATAGGCTGGAATCTGAATTATTCTTTGTTTTTAATAGCCAAGCCATATTAATTTGGTATTTGGAGCAATCTGAAGATTTTCTTTGGTAGATGGTAAAATCCTCCAACCACTGAAGACAGCTTAAATGAATGGATGGGAAAGAAAAATAAATCATTTTGATTATAGGTCCATTACATACTGTGATGGTTATTCTTGCTTGTCAACTTGACTGTAGCTGTTATTAACTGAAACATAAGTAGCTGGGGTACTCCTGTGAGGGATCTTTTCTTAATTAAATCATTTGATATGGGAAGACCCACTTTTAATCTGGATCTTTTGTGGTGAAAAGTCCTACTTTTAATCCAGTGCTTTTGAGGTGAGACGATCTACTTTTATTTGGGCCATACCTTCTACTGGTAGTCTATATAAAGGATGTGAAATAAGGAAGCTTGATCTTTGGCTTCTTGTCTCCCTCTCCCGGGTAAATACTGCATTCCTTCACTGGCATTAAAGCTTACTTCTCTGAGATCCTGACCCATACTGAAAACAGACTGACACATCCAGCTACGTGGACCAAATCACTGGAACAATTACTGAGAATTTTGGGACATTCTCATGCTGAACAGCCATTTTTTTTGAACAAGCTGGATAACAGTCTGTAAGCCATTCTAATCATTTTTAATAAAAAATAAAAAATATATATTATATATAATTATAATCATTCTATAATCATTCTAATATTTTATAGCATACATATGAGAATCATTGTAACTTTCTATTCCTCTAGAAAACACTGATATCTATCTATCTATCTATCTATCTATCTATCTATCTATCTATCTATCTACTTCTACTTCTTTTACTTGCTTGTTACATTTCATGCTAAATTGATTCCTATAGCAGAGGTTTGAGATTTGAATCACAATTAATATATTTTCATAAAAAATTGTGGCTTTCAATTATTACAAGTTTTGTTAAAGGAATTATAAAAAGATAATTCAAATATAGTGAGTTCACAAAAGTATAACTAAGTAATTCATGCTACTCTTTTTATATACATTTTTCCCACAAAGTCATAGGATAACTGTTAATCTGTACAAAATTTAAGTTTTAAATTAAATACAGAGTCCTTTGAGTGTATCACAGGCTTGTATATACCAAGACCACACAGTCTGATAATGACAAGAGAAAACCTGCTTAATTGGGAAAGTCTTTATATGGTTATTCCACACAAACATCAACAAAAATACAATGCGTTATTTTTACTGACTTCCTCCTAACAGGTTTCCATTAAAGCCCTTTTAACTAACCTGAATTCTCGAGCTGGAGACAATGTCAATCTAAAATGTTTTAAATAAGCATTTGGATAATAATAAGATTTGAAGATAAATAAATGAATATTAACAGATGAAATTAGTACAATATGTGGGCTCTATGTAATATACATGATACTTTCTGGAACAATGTTTAATTTCCCTTGAGTTTTGAAAATGTTGGTTAAATTGGTATGGGAATATCAAATGTAAGCATCATCCAGAATGCAAGTGGATTATGTAAAAACAACAGCAGTGTACTGTTGTGCACTTTTATTAGTCAGTACCATTGGACTATGGAGTGTAGGAGGGTGGGACCCTTGTCTGCTTACTCATACTCATTCCCAGCTAATCAAAGAAGGCCTTCGACTTAGGCTCAGTAGATGTATTAATAAATTATGTTATATATATATATATATATATGGATAAACTAATATAGCCTACTGGAGAACTGAACAGTTGATCACTTAACAAAATCAATTTAAAATTAATTTAATACATTTTATAAGAAGTTATTGTTTCTTTAAAATTGTGTTTGTTTTTAATAGGAACATGTGTGTGTTTTCATGAGCAATGTACATACACCATGTATATATGAGAGCGTATGGAGGCCAGAGAGGGCATCAGCACCCTGATACTGGAGTAACAGAGAATTGTGAGCCACTGTGTGGGTGCTGAGAACTGAACAGTGTTCCTGTGTAAGAGCAGTAAGGGCTCCTAACTGGTGGGTCATCTCTCCAACTCCAAGGCATTATTGTTTTTAAGAATGGATGGTTTGCTGCCATCAAATCATATGGGAGTCACCTGTCCTACTTTGATTTTGACAGTTTGTGATTGCGAGTCCTATCTGTCCTTAGTTACCAATCATTACTTTGGGAAAGCTCTATTTGCTCACGTGATATTCTATTTTCTATTATTTTTCATACAGGAAAGCTTAACTAGAATTAACAGGGAATAGTTTCATTAAGCTACAACATCAGTATAATTTTTATTTAAATTTATAATTTTTATTTAAATTTGGGGGCACTCTGAGGTATACATGATTCTGTCTCAAAAGGAAAACAAAACAAAGCATTTTTATTTTTAATGAAAATGGCTCTTCGTGTTATAAAAACTTTAGCTCTTGGGCTATATTAAGTATGTTAGTTCCACTATTCTACTCCATGTGAAAAATCTGGAATACAAAATGAGGTAAATCTGAAGATGAGTTAAGAAAAAATAGAATAGATAGTTCACACAGAAAAGTTTTTCTAGGTTTGTGTATGCTGATGAAATAAAAGCTGATAGTTATAATAACATTATATTTACTTTTACTCTAGATAAAGAAAAAAAATTGGTCTATACTTTTGGAATAATTTTGCAGATTTAGCTTGCTTCAAAATTGTGGGTTCAGCACATGCATTTTGAGAGGTGGATCTCGTTAGTATGCTGTGACTTAGTCTCCAAAGCTTTTAAGCACAAAATATATTTAAAGTGATGAAAGTTCTTTGTGGTTCTAAGAGAGTCTCTGATAATATCTTTATGAAGTGGTTGTGTATATTAAAATATAATTATATTTTCTTCTTGTATTCATTTCTTTTGCATCCTGAGTTTGTCTTTATGCTTTCTTTTTTCCCAATTTTTATTAGATATTTTCTTCATTTACATTTCAAATGCTATCCCAAAAGTCCCCTATACCCTCCCCTATCCTGCGCCAGGCTCCCCTACCCACCCACTCCCACATCTTGGCCCTGGCATTCCCCTGTACTGGGGCATATAAGGTTTGCATGACCAAGGGGCTTCTCTTCCCAATGATGGCCAACTAGGTCATCTTCTGCAACATAGGCAGCTAGAGACATGAGCTCTGGGGATACTGGTTAGTTCATATTGTTCTTCACCTATAGGGTTGGAGACCCCTTCAGCTCCTTGGGTACTTTCTCTAGCTCTTCTATTGGGAACCCTGTGTTCCATCTAATAGCTGACTGTGAACATCCACTTCTGTGTTTGCCAGGCACTGGCATAGCCTCACATGAGACAGCTATAGCAGGGCCCTTTCAGTAATATCCTGCTGGCGTATGCAATAGTGTCTGCATTTGGTGGCCGATCATGGGATGGATCCCCAGCTGCAGCAGTCACTAGTTGGTCCATCCTTTTGTCTCCGCTCCACACTTGATCTCTTTATGCTTTCTTTTCTTGAAACATTTTCATTTTCTGTTTTCATGATATGGAAATATTTGTAAACATGGTTAAGTATAAGACTTTGGTGGACATGTTTAAACACATCTAATGTTGACAAGGTTATTGAAAATTACAGCATTGTGTGTTTGCTGTTATAGGACAATAACTCCATCAACACTGGAGTTACTGTAGATTTGTCTGAATTAGTCATGAAAAGGTTCTCCTAATTAAACTTAATTGCAGGCATTCTACTACAAACCACTACTTCTTATTTATATTGCAGTTGAATAAATACATATTTGGTTAATTTTCCTTTTACATCTAGGAAAATTGTTCTCCAAACGAAGAATTTTGTTAATATGTCTAACTGTTCTCTCATTTTCATATCATACTATATGTTCTTATTCATATCTTAGGCTTCCTAGGGGCTGCATTAATTGTGCTTCTACAACATTTTTCATCAACTTTTATGTATAGTAGTAGGGGAAATACAAATACCTGGTTAATTCCACACATTTGCTGCTTAATAGTGCACTATTAGGATTTTCCTCTGTAGCAATTGTGTTGTCTAAAATACAATGTTACTTCTTCCAGATGTCCAAGGAAAAACCACTCCTGTAGGAGTCAGGAACTGTCCTCAGTGCTGAAAATGTATCACTACCCCATCCCCTAACCCGTTGCAGGTAGCTTTATGCAAGCTTGATATATATGCAAAAAGACAGAAAGTGAAAATAGGAGATGTAGATATTTTGGAGGTCTCATCATATCTGAGGCTTTCTAATAAGTGTGGTTCATGTATTTTTTATGTGTGTGTCTGTGTGTACTGCATGTGTGAATGAATGTATGTTTGTGTGTGCATGTGTACATAGGGTGTATGTATATTCCTGAAGTTGATATAAGATGCCATTTTCTATTGCTGTTGAAGTTATTTTGGGGAATTGGATCCTTCCCTGAGCCCAGAGCTCGCTGGATGGATAGATTTTCTGGCCATATAATTTTGGGGATCTGCTTTTATCTGCTCCCCAATGCCCAGCATCCAGCTTGCAGATGAGTGCCACTATACCTAGTCTTTTACATGCTGGGAATCTGTCTTTGCACAGCAGAGACTTTTGTGGTTGGGCTACCTTCTCATCTTCACAAGAAAATTTTGATAATCATTTTTGTTCTCAGTTTCTATATTTCTATATCCACACATATATATCCACATATAATTACTATGTGCATATGCAGAAGAGGGAGTAGCGATAAAGAAAAGGTATCTCTTTAATAAAAGGGTAGAACATATTTTTAATCAGGGTGACCTTTGGTTAGATTTGGATATAGAAGTAAAGAAAGAAGATTTCGCAGCATCAGCGCACTGAGGTGACAATCTCTCTCTCTTGCTCAAAACCAAAGGGAACAAAGAAGTTGGCTGCTCAGTACAGACAGTGAGGACCTGGAGGCATTGGAAAATCGAATTGATAAAAAGCCTTTGGAATCTTAATAAGAGTTTTGGATTTTGCTATAAATACTAGAAAATAACTTGAAGAATTTTAAATAAAGGAAGTTACATTATCATTTATTTCAGTTTTTATTTTTGAAGTGGTAGGGATTGAACCCCAAGATTTATGAATAAGAGGTTGGCATAGGACCTGTAAGTCATACCTTAGCTGTTTGCCCTCATTGACCTAATACTTTGAGCTATTGTGACACAATTATCCGTTTGAGAACATCCATTGTACATTAGATTATTCAGAAAAATTTCACCCAGTCATTTTCTCTTCTTTCTGATAATATGAAAAGGTGCACGAATGTAGCCATAAACCTAAAAGCATTAACTAATCTCATGCTGTATTCACTTAACCATCTTAGAAAAAAAAGAGAATTCTGTTTTGTTTTGAAGGATTTACAAATATGAATTGAAACAATTGCCTTCCACTCTCATGGCACACAGGTTTGTTTTCATGGCTGAAGACACTGTGACAAGTGTTCCTGATTCCAAAAGATATTTATGTCTCATCTCATGAAAATCACTTGGAAACCCATTCTCTGCCCATCCAGTGAGACCAACCTTTTCCCCTTTAAATATTATGAATATTTCAGATTTTTGCCTACCTTTATGAATGATAATGACTCAGAAGCAGAAATACTGACGTGTGGCTGGTGGGGCTTCTGGTGAAAAGATTTAAAGAAAAAGCCAAGCAAAACAAAACACCAAGCAACAGCAACAAACACACGATAAAAGCATAGCCTGAAAGTCAGTTAGGCTGCAGTCCCGAGGTGACGGGGGTGGGGTGGGGGGGCACAGATCACAAAGAGTGCAAACTGAAATGGAACACAAGCCAGAGTGCACAGCCAGGACCAGAAAATCACAGCTCACACTGGGCTTCTCTCTGAAGAGATGAGAATTCAGGCTACAGAACCCCCGATGGTTGACACTAGGAACATTAATGTCACAAACAGAAAGGGAAGTTTACTGACAAAAAAAAAAGATTACTATAAAGTACAAAGAATTGGAAAACTGGTTAAAAAAGAATCTTTGAGGAAATCGTAATAAAATTGGTCAGAATATCTGCAAATGGTAAAACTGAGACACGAAGCAGACTCTGCTCATAAATGGGGATAGTTTCAACTAACGTCACTTTAATTTTGATAGTTTATCTGCTTTAGATATTCAGGTTTCTGTCTGTGTTCTTCAAAGGTGAATTTTATATCCACTTTGGGCATGTAAAATCTCCTCATTTGTTTAATGTGTTCTTATCTCTTTGAATCGCATAGGCTCTGATTCAATTAGGTAGATGGTGACTCCAGAGTTTCCTTTAGATTTATGGAAACCTATTTATCATTTTAAAAACAAATCAGATAAGGAAAAGTCTGCTCAATGAAACACAGCCATTTATCATTTTAAGGGGAGGGAAACTTGCTTGCTGTTTTATGACTGCTGTTTATCCAAATTATCTTACAGGTGTTTTAAAGATCTGTCTAGATCTGATAAGTCCTTTCTATTTGGAATAAATTGGTTCTATCCTCCCAGAGAGGATAACTATGCCATATGCCCCGACTGCACACAGACATCAGCAGACCTCGGGGGTCTGCCCATGAAACACAATGGGCTGCTGAGTTTAGATGAAGGAGTGTCTCCAGCTAAGATAGCTTTCTAACAAGCAGATGATTATTAGTTATTATTTTAGACCTCTAGGCTAATCATAAAGGAGGCTATTATCAGGTAATGGATTAAATGAGGTGACTCATAGTCATATAATTTTTTTTAATGTGAAAGAAGAAAAATAGCCCATGGTAGATCAACTGTTGTCAAATCTTAATTCAGCACAGAAGATACTCTAAGGGGTCTGGAGGCTATAAGCTTTCTTTTGATTAACTATGAAAGGCTTGAGATGGCTTTCCTCTTAATTGGAAGTGTACTCTTACATTTAAAAATGCAGAGATGAAACGATTTTGCTGCGGAAGAATTGCCACTTCAAAAGGATAAATGAGACGTGTGAAATCTTACAAGTCGTTGGTGTAACTCTGCGTGAAAACCCATCTTCTTCCAAAGTGAGATCTTCCATTCTACTGATGGATGTCTGACTTTCTTCCCTCCATCTTATCTCACTGTATAGACTGAACCTCATACTGGTATTTGTAAACTTGCAGAACCAATATGATAATGAATGTGTTATATGGAATTGACAATATCAAGTGCTCCAGGGGAGGATCTATACAGCTACTAGATATGGAAGAAGTTCTAGTGTCATCTGAAATGACACCTGTAAAGTCCCAACAACATGATGGTTCATATTTGAGCTGAACAAGGAGGACTTCAGTGAGCGTGTTAAACTGTATGGGGAAGAGCCTATGGGGCCTCAACTCTACACAAAGAACTATACACAACTGAGCAAAGCCAGGGGAAGAAGAGAGGTGGGAAGAGCAGAACAGTGATTTGTCCAAAGCCAATGCCAGCTCTGAAAACACACATACAAGTAACATTATATAGACTCGAGGTGTGTGTATGTGTTTGTGTATCAGATTCATATATATATATATATATATATATATATATATATATATATATATACACATGTATGTGTGTGTGTATATATATATATATATATATATATATATATATAAAAAATTTTATATATATATATATATATACACACACATATATATATATATATATATATATATAAATATATATCATATATATATATATATATATATATATATATATATATATATATATATATGAATATATGTCATATATATGAATACACACACATCTGATCATATGATGGGAGAAAAAGAAAGGGAGGAAAGAAATGTTGTAATTAAAATATAATCTCAAAAATAACAAAAAGGAAAAATAAAACAAGCAATATATTACTATTTGTTTCAGGTTAGTCTCAAATTTATGATCCTCTCTCCTAGCCCCGTGAGTAATGAGACTCCTGGCATGCATCACTATACTGGGCTCAGGCTAAATATTGTAAAATGATGAAAAGGAGTGGGGACTTAGCTCCGTGGCAGGGTGCTTGCTGACCAAGCACAAAGCTTATATTCTTTTTTTTATTAGATATTTTCTTAATTTACATTTCAAATGTTACCCTAAAAGGTCCTTCTACCCTCCCCTGCCCTGCTCCCCTACCCCCCCCCCCACTCCCACTTCTTGGCCTTGGTGCTCCCTTGTATTGGGGTATATAAAGTTTGCAAAACCAAGGGGCTTCTCTTTCCAATGATGGCCGACTAGGCCATCTTTTGCTACATATACAGCTAGAGATACGAGCTCTGGGGGTTCTGGTTAGTTCATACTGTTCTTCCTCTTACAGGGTTGCAGACCCCTTAAGCATTAGTCACCAAACCCAGACACTATTGCATTGGACAGCAAGAGTTTGCCAAAGCTTATATTCTAATCCTAGGCATTGAAGAAAAGAAACAACAGGCAAAGCCATGGGAGCTAAAGGGGTGAGAAGAGCATGGTAGATTACACTCATAAGAACCAGATTCTGTTTATTGTTCTGTTTCCCAAACATTAAAAAAAAAACCCTGTCATTTTCAAAAAAATAGATGCAAGTGGACATAATGATATTAAGGAAATTAAGTCAGCTTCAGAAAGACAGATAGCATGCTTTTTCTCATTTGTGGCTCCTAGATCTTCTAGACACATAAAATTATACGTGCCAAGGATATGAACATGGAAACAAAGCTGTCTAGAGAACAAAGGAGTCTTGGAAGACTGCAGAAAAGGTTATGGGGAACATGGTCCAAATTATATCTTCATATGGAGAGGGGTGTGTATCACCCTTTGTAATAAAAAAAAATCTTCCTCACAAATTTGAAGTAAATGGCACATGGAAAACCTATGAGAGTTGACGGCCAGCATTTTGAATATGTAAATATTCAAATATCCCTGCATTTACTCCTCAGGATTCCAAATGGCACTATATAGTAACCTATTTTTAAAAATCAGTTATGTCCTCTCTTTATTTTAATATTTATTTATACATACTAGTATTGCAGTAATACTTATTGGATATAACTGCATCACTGAAGACCTCCTAGGATAGCTAAGCTAAGCTGTCCTGGCCCATCCATGGAAGATGTGAGCAAAACCAATATTACAGCACTCTAAAGTTACTTAAAGAAATGGCAATTATAAAATCTGGAGGGATTTTGCTCAGCCCACCACATGTGCTTTGTGTTGAGCCCCAAAGTTCATTATGGGATGGACACCCTCTGACCATGAGCAATTTCTGTTCCTTGAGGTTCACTGATACCGGCTATCGTTCTGCCATTGATTTGAGCATAATCTGTATGTTGCATCTTTATTGGATTGCCATGATTCATTTAAAAAGGAAATGGTTTTGATCCTTGCTGACTGGCTTCCACGGTGGCGTGTGTGTGTGTTGGGGGGGAGAGGGTAGTGTGCAGCCTAGCAAAGAGAACACTTTTAGTACTGTTCTTGGCTTTATGGCTGGAAGGGAGGAGAGCTAACGCACATTAGTCCTTTTGCTATTCAGAGGTCTGACTGCTTTAGCTAGGGGGCCTGGATTCATGATCCATTTTCTGTTTCCTGTCCGGAATCTATTTGATGCAATATGCTCCGTGTCTCTTTTCATTAGCTGGGACCTAGATGATGTCAGCTGAGAAAAGCAGTTGCTGATGTTATGAAATACTTGCAGTGGCATGACAAAGATCCACTCTGCAGCCCTTTTACTTTGCCCCATTGTATATTTTACTATTGTGTTTTATGCCTGCAGCTTGGCTGTATTGAAAGGAAATACTTCAATTGGGTCCTGCTGTGTGTGGTTTTTTTTTTTTTTTCTTTTCTTTAAGTTGCTTTTGAAAGAGGCATAACAATGACTTCAATCTATGGCAAACTGACATTTACAGATGTGGGACAAATAACCACATTGAGGCACATGACAATGATGCAGATATTTTACTCCAAACCATTCGCATGAACACACACACACACACAGACACACACACACACACACACACAAAGAGAGAGAGAGAGAGAGAGAGAGAGAGAGAGAGAGAGAGAGAGAGAGAGAGAGAGAGAGATGATCCAGTCTAAGGGTAAGTGAGGCTTAACTTAACTTGCATTTCACAGGTAAATCATGTTTGATGATTATAAATCCTATCCCACAGCAGAGTGTGAGGACTGTCTGGAGGTTAGGGTCCTACATGGGAGAGGTAAAGCCATCTACTCATCTACTCAAGGAAAGAAGGGAGCTAGGTTCCTCTGCTGTTGTTCAAGGAAAATGGATTAGGGTTTACAGTAAAACAAATGTAATGCTTTCTTCCCTTTCAGGTGAGTCCCAGTCCCAGGAAGGATGTTACTGAACACTCTGAAGCTTAGATTGCATTGGTACTTCAAACTGATGCGAGAGTCAGCATAAGAACAAACGTGGTCTCTGGGATCTCAACACTGAGAAGCCGTGAAAATTAAGACATTCAGAACCTGGGAAACCATTTATTTAAAAGACATTGTGGAGATGAAAGAAATGCCCAATACAAGGAAACACATTAGTCGATAGAACCCTGGCTGGTACAATCCTTTGTCAACAAATCTTAATTTCTAAATGAAATAATCAATTCCATAAACAAAGTGTGAAATCATTATCCTTGTTAATACTGCGGCATGCATAAAGAAAACAAATGGAAAAAGAACTCCACACATTAAATCTATATTAGCAGTAAGGGTTGTTCTAACACAGCGAAGAAGACAATTACTTATATAATAGGCATCAATGCTGAATAATTCAAATATATTTTGAAACCATGTAACTAGCAATATCGAGCCTGCCTTGTTTTCCTTTGTCCTTAATGACAGGATAGACAGTTGTTATAATGTGAATAGAAAGTGTCCCACAGAAATTCAAGAGTTGAATTCTTGATCCCCAGATTGTAGTGATACTTCTGAACCCTCTGGAAATTTTAGGAGATGGAGACTTCTTAGAGGAATATCACTGGGATTTAACTGAAAATTATACCTGATTCCTTGTCTAGGTACTTTGTTCTGTTACCTGTCTGGTGGGGACAGTTTTTCTTCATTCAAATGCTCCTGCTCTTATACCATTCTGTTTCACCAGAGCCCAGGACTTTGGGTGGAAATCTGAAGTTACCCTGTAATATGTCTGACAGATAGTTCCTCACAGGGACAAAATGTAAGTAATACGAGTATACAAAAGGCTTTCTAAATGCCAAAAATCTTTTAAAGGAAAATCTACATCATCTTTATCTTGGAAAATGATGCTAAGTTCCTACATTACTGTAATCAATGCTCTAACAACAGAGGTCTCCCAATTGTTCAACAGCTGCTTGCAAATTGCTCAACATCCCTTCAGGGAAGGGTAGCTTAATCTCTTCTTACTGTGTGAAATACAGATCGCTGTGTTTAAACATGTGGGTCCAATATTAGGGAACCATACACAAAATTTTAAACACCATTTGAAGGGGTTAAAAATTATTGGGATCTGCTTTTGCATTATGTCCTTAGGAAGCAGTCATTCCCAAGTCTACATTATTTGTAAAAGTACTCCATGAATGAAGATTTAAAAACCGTTAGTTGTCTTGTTTCTATGGAAACCAGCAGTAATTGACACTGATTACTGAACTCGGAGGAAGTAGAATCAGAAGGTACCATTATGAAGAATGTACCTCTCTATACTATAAAGCTGAATTAGCTGCCAGAAATAACCATTTTACTTTAGGTTCATTATCTGTGTAAAGTAACTTTCTGTACATAAAGCCCAGTTTATGTGCAACGTGGCACTAAAAAGCTCCCTTCCTCCTTCCTAGATAATGCATCTATTAAGGTATGATATGTGTGTCTGTTTGTATGAGTAAGATTAGTGCCATGCTGAGGGTTTTTAAAAATTTTCAGATATCAGTAATGCTCTACAATTTTACAGAGTCCGGGCGGGCACCATCGGCTTGGCTAATCTTCCATGCATGCTTCTGAAACTGGTTACTTTAGGCTAACTACGAAATGGGACACTCTCCTGAGTTCATCAATGTAGCAGTAAGCTAAAAGGGAAGATGGCCTCGTTTCTGTTCCCTGTACGGCAATAGGGTGGGGGTAAAAATTGAGATTTCTGGGAAAGGGCCATCTGGTCAGTTTATTTGAGGTTAATTACACCTACATTAAAACAACTTTTATTAATAATTTAGGTCGGTTTTCTTAACAGCAAGAAGACATTAAAGGATATAAGTAGTGATTTAAAAAGTCATGTTTCTGGGCTGGTGAAAAATATTGACTGCCGAATCTAACAACTCCAGACTTAGATAGTGGGTTGGCCTCTGACCACCACATATCCGTCATGGCAAGTGCATGCCTCCTGCCCCAATACAAAACTAGATCAGATAGAAGATCACATGTTAAAACTTTGCTTTTTAACAACATCCTTATCAAAATTGGTTTCTTCTAATTTACTATCTCATGTGTAACATACACAGTATCTGCACAGAATCACGTATTTGAAAACAATGCATTCAAGCTTCAAACCCTTTCAGAGTTTCGTGACACAAAATTCCATGTCAGCACAGCAGCATGATGAAAGCCATATCTCAAGGGGAAATCCTTTGACAGTATTATTCTTGCCCCCAGGAGCCTTGCGGTTGTTCATGAACCCCAAAAGTTGTCTGGTAATCTAGCCACACAGAATATATGAACATTTCAACAAGTCATCAAGACTTTTATAATTGATATATTGTGCACTTTTTCAAGTGTGATCTTGAAATTCTGGGGAAACCTAAACCCCTTTTTGTTTTTGTAGAGACCTAATGCCCAAGTCTCTTCATATGAGAACCAATACCTTGTTTTGTATGGTGGAAATTTATGATGCCTGAAACTGTTATGCCATCAGCAAAAGCAAATGTACAGCAAATGAGACATGAACGATCACAGTTGACATTCCTTCTACTGCCACAAGCTTACATTTCTCTTCAAAGCCTAGGTCATCTTACTAGAGATGGAGCTCACGACTGTTTAGTTCGTTGAGCCCTGGACATTTAGTATGTTTGTTTCTGTGCTCTAGACTACACGAACAAGCATAAATGTGCATAAAATAACTCACGCTGCATACAGAAGATCAATGATCTTCAGGGCAAAGATACTGTTCTTACCTTTAAGTGGAGGCTAAATGATTTTCATTTTTATGTACACCATGACCCCATTTCACTTTATAGAATGAATAACATTGTAGTTATTGGGAATTGGACTCCTGGCTAAAGAAGAATATGGAGCCTGAACCAGCTATCTTTTGTAACCAGGCTAGGCTCCCAGTGTTGGCACTGTGACACCAAACCAGCCACAAAAATCTGTGACCCACAATTTTTCCTGCCTGCAGGTTTTGCTGGGACAAAGGTGACTTAGAGCTTGTATGAGTGGTCAACTAATGATTTGTCTAACTTGAGGTCTATACCACTAGAAGAAGGCCATACCTGACACTGCAAGATGGCCAGGATCTGGAAGCCAGATGGCTCAGAGACCTATGGTAGACCGAAACACAACTGGAAACAAAAGTCAATGAAATGATTTCCCATAATATTCTGCTATAGCCATAAGTTCAGCGCTTAGCCCAGTTGTCATCAGAGAAGCTTCCACCAGCAGGTGATGGGTTCAGGTACAGAGAAACCTAAAGGCAAACATTAGGCAGAGCTTGGGGAACTCTGAAGAAGATGGGCAGAAAGAATTATAGGAGCCAGAGGGATTGAGGACACCAGGAGAGTAAGTAAGCAGGGGCCATAAGAGCTCACCTAGATGGAAGCAGCAATAACAGAGCCTGTATGGTTTACACCATACCCTCTGCATACACACTATGGTTCTTTAGCCTGGTGTTTTTTAGTGGGTGCGTCTATGAAACTTTTGCTTGCTTGTGGGATCTATTTCTTCCTACTTGGCTGCCTCATCTAGCCTCGATATGAGAGTATATGCCTAACTTACTACATCTTGTGGGGAGTTCGGTGGATATCACTTGGATGCTTTTTCATTTCTGAAGTGAAGTGTAAGAGCAGTGGGTCTAAGACAGAGGGGAGGTGGGAAGTATTGAGAGGAAGAGAGGGAGGGAGGTCAAAGAGGGGAGATGCTGGGAGCTGATGAGAGAAGAATAATAAGAGTAGAAATCTCATCAATATTGTTATTACTATACTGGAGTCAAGACTGGGTAACTATCGCTTACTAAATTTTGCTGTGATCTGAAAAAGGAACATTCATTGTTGTCAAAAATATAATAACATGCTCCTTTCATTTCTCACTAAAATCTTGGGTGACATCTTACTTCCTGCAATTAATTACTCCATCATAAACATTTTGTAACAGATCAAGCTTAAATGAAGAGGTAGGAATCTAGCTATCTTTAACTAGAACTCATTAAGGAAGTTTGAAGAACAGAAGGAAGACAGTGCAATCTCTTTGCATATTTTTTAGGATAAGTGTAGTTATTGGTGTTATTTAAACTATATTTAAGTGTTTGTTATAGCTTGTGAGGCAAAATTGTAAATGTACATTTAAATTTTAGCATCATTCATAGAAGTTATAAGAACAATGAACAGAACTGATACGAGCCAATGATCATTTGTGTCCTCTATATTTGTTCAGACTATAAACATTTTCCTAGACTAAAACATATTTAAATCTGAGAACCATAGAGGACTAACATGTCTTATATATTAGTCTAGTATAGTACCTCTTTCATTGGACTTTACATGTTGAAATGACAGATTGCTCATTTACTTCAGTGATTTAAAGTCTGGAAATATGTATTCTGATGTGCTCACTTAATTTTCTAGGTGTACTTAATATTTTATATACTAACTGTATACCAATTAATGTTTCTTAAGCTACCTACAGTAAGGTCTTCTCACCTGCATTACTGTTTCATCTACCCATTTGTTTTGTCAAAGGAGTTATATGCTATTGTGCAAAACATCAGCTTCAAGATCATTGCGTTTTGATCGGGTGTGGGGGCACATGCCTTTAATACTAGCAAATGGATTTCTGAGGTTTGAATCTGGTCTACAAAACAAGGTCCAAGAAACTTTCTCAAAGAAAAACAAACCAAACAACAACAAAACAAAAACAGAACAAAAAACGAAACAAAACAAAACAAAAGCAAACAAATACCTACCCCCCCCCCCCTTATTGCTTTTGGAAGAGGCACTAACATTTGCTACTTGGACTGAACATCCTGTCTTCGCCAGAGCTTAGAGATTTCACAAATCTGGCATAAAACCAATTCATATTATGGTTAACTAAACCGATGAGTGTATTCTCTACAGTAAAATATATAAGAAAACAAGATATCCCAGTTCATAAGAAGCAAAGATGGAGTTCAAAAAAGTGAGCAGGATGCCAAACAACAGCACTCGTGGAGGCTTCAGCCAGGGGAACCATCAAATCCGAGAAACCTTAACAGAGGCTACCGACATCTCCCTGGGTTCCATGACTCACTGATCACTTCATATTTAAAGGAAAACAACTCTTGTTGGAGATTTAACCACTTTCCATTTTCATTGATTCTCTCAATTTGGTTGTTGCTTATGAAGCACAAAAGCCCTAGGTAAATGTGTGTATTCCCCTCTTCTCACCAAGATACTAAGAGATATATAGCATCTTCTCCTTTCTTTCTCTTCTTTTTCATCTGCTATGTCTGTTGACATAATTTGTATCTATTATTGTCTCTGTTAAATACTTGATACAAAAATCTTGTTGTCTCTGTTAAATCAGTTTCTTTTTCTAAATTATTTCATTTATTTATATTCCATTCATTGTTCCCGTCCTGGTCCAGTTTCCCACAGTTCCTCATCCCATTCCTCCTCCCCCTTGCCTCAGAGTGGGTGCTCCCCCTGCCAGACAACCGCCTTCCCTGGGGCCTCAAGTCTCTTGAATATTAAGCACATCTTCTTTCACTGTGGCCAGACCAGGCAGGCCTCTACTAAATCAGTTTCTTAATGAAAACAAACAAGTAAGCAAAAATACAAAAACAAAAACAAAAACAAAGTCCTTTCAGTTCTTCAGCATTTTCCTGTAAGCAATTAAATGGCTAGTTGATAGTTTAATGTAAGTTTATCTTTGCATTTTTGATTTTTTTTTTGTTTTTCTGAATCATTTAAGATCAGGAAAAAAAAGAAAAGAAAATACCAAACATCCTTTTTCTGATTTGGTCCTCTTCTCCATTAGCAATTTATAAAATAAATTATCAATACATAATCATGTATAATAGAATGTAAGTAATAGATATATACCAACACACATATTTTTCAGATAAGCGAGTTTATCTTTAGCTTATTGATTTACTGTTTCACACTGAGCTAATAAAGATGAGGAGAAATTGCCACTGGGCTGAGATCTGTTTTCCCATTTAATTATAATCAATGATTATTTCTTTTATATATGGGAACTATTCCTCATTTATTGAAAAGCATTACTATAGAGGGAAAATTTAACATTTATATTAAATGAGCTGTGGAAATTTTGCCTTTTATAGTAAATGAGTTATGGACATAAGCTAAGTTTATTTAGCTGTTAGAGAGCTACAGTGCATGCTGGGAGTTCAAATGAGGGCAGAGAAAGCACACTGGTCAGTGCAAATGGAAGATCAGGGTTCTGCTTTGTATTTGTGAGAATTATTTTGCATGAGCACTGAACAAAACTATCTGTTTCTGATGGAAAAAATTATTAAATATAATGGTCCAGATGCTGATCATGATTGCAGGCTCACAGGAGGATCTTTAGCCCTCAAAAGGAAGTTATAACGAAAAAAAGAACTCTTCATTGAGTTACACACTGTAGGGCAGGCCTACAATCTCAACCTACTAAGTCAGGGGCATATTCCTAGAAGTAATTTTTTAAAAGTCTTAACATAAATAACAGTGCTTTAATTATTTTTAATTAAAAGTTAAAGAATAAGAGTTCTGAAACAAGACATGGGCATCTTCATTTAGACAGGCCTCATGGGGCAGGAGCAAACCCAGAGTTACAGACAAAGGCTTCAGATGGGGTGCTGCAGAAACTATAGTTGGGTATTTGTTTACCAGGTTTCATTATATATTCTTCAATGAGAAGGAGCAGAATTGGAGCAAGAATTTATTGTACATTTTAGTATTAATTGTTTATCAATATATTAAACATTAAATCACTATTAGGACAACAAGTTTGAGCTTATCCACAAATTCTGCTGTTTTGTTTTGTTTTGTTTTGTTTTGTTTGTTTGTTTGTTTGTTTAAATGAAAAATTGCTTCTAGTCTGAAAGAAATATGTAGTTACAGGGAATTGAAGATTTTATTGAATATTTTAATCAGAATTATGCTACTTAGGTGGTCAGTAACACACAGTATTTGTTTGTTGGACATTCAGCATCTTTGACGGAAGATCCTATTTTATGTGAATCCATCCTTGGAGTGTGAGTTATCTCCTAGTTCATTGTTTTGATAATTTCTTGCTTGAGAATGTCATATATTACCACCATGCAGAAAACCACTGTTCAGATAGGAAAAAAAAAAAGAAAAGCTAAACAAAGCTCTCAGTGGGATCTTGGCTGAAGCTCTTTGCAATAGAGAAGAACTTTCTTTTACATAACAAAGCATTATTTCCAAGATTTAATTTTGTCATTGCTTTTCGTTTGCTATAAAGACGGCTTGATACAAAAGGTCACAGTATCAGCAAAAACGTAGACAGATTTTTGCTGAATGACATAAACCTGTCAGAATGCTGAGCTTTGATGTTCCATTAAGTGGTCGATGTAGATTACTGACTTTTGGCTAAATGCTACTCAACCAGATAAGGTCAATACCTGTTAGTTCATTGGTGGAATAATTAATCAATCAATACAGGATGCTTGGAGTCAGGGAGAATTATTGCCAGGCTTGTATCTCTGGCTTTGGTCACAGAAATTATTTAAAAACATCCTTGCAGCATTAACCCCTTCCATGCAGGATTTATTGTAACATTAGGTATAGAGAGGCAAGGAGGAGAAAACCGCCCGTGGGCAGCAGTCCCTGTAACCTCAAGCTCCCCAGAAGGAAAAGCTTCTAACAAGCTGAGAGCATCATCACGACTTTTTCTTTCACATCACCGCATTCTGCTTGTAAAATAATTGCATGCAATTTTTCTATTTTACAGTTGGACCACATGACTCCCTGTCCTTTTGCACAACATCTCGCCCCTCCCCCAGACTGCCTGGCAGAAGGCTGGAACTGCTCACCTTTAAACATCTCAGCCAGAGGCTTTTATGGTGGCTGCTTGAGATATTTCCTAAGAGCTGAAAAAAATAATCCATCTAGTTCACAGAGAAATTCTCTCTCTCTCTCTCTCTCCTCACCATTTCCTATGCGGCCCTAACTTTCCCTTCTTAGAAACGCAGAAGGAAGGAATTCTTTGAACTTTCAAGAGTGTATGTATGTTGTAATTTCTTTAATGTGTGTCTTTGGAATAGTTCATATCTACTGGAAAAAGGTGCTTTCTGCTTCTATTTCTTGCTTCTGGGTGTCTGCTGTAAAAATATGTTTTCAGAATATTTCCACTTAAAAATTATTTGTTATTAGTATTGTGTGTATATGTGCCATGGTGTGTGTGTGTGTGTGTGTGTGTGTGAGAGAGAGAGAGAGAGAGAGAAAGAGAGAGGGGGGGAGAAAGAGAGAGAGAGAGAAAGAGAGAGAGAGGCCAGAGGACAACTTTGAGTTAATTCTCTCCTTTCCCCTTTACATGTTCCTAGGGTTTGAATTCAGGCAATCATAATTCTGTGACAAGATTTTTCACTGAGACATTTTAGTGACCTTTTCTGTCTATTTTCCTAAACTCCTTGTTTTTTCAAAAGTAGCAAAAATAGTGATGATGTTTTCATTGATTTAAGAATATAGTTACCAGATACTGAGTGAAACGAAAGCATAATAATCCTCTTTGCTCTAAAGGGATTTGCCCACTTACCAAGCAGGCTGGGGCATCCTGGTGTACCACGCAAATTATTCCCCATATTTTTGCTTCTCTCATTGTGTTTAATCCTTCCACACTCTCTAAAAAAGGATAAACAGATGCATTATTATGGCAATGTAACTATTAGAAAAACTAAATGCCAGAAGGTTTCATTTTTGCTAATGTCACTTATTTAGCAAATAACCCAGAAGCAGAATACATAATCCTGGAGCCTCAGCAGCCTACCTTGGAATGATTGACAAATTCCATGTAGATGATCACATGCATAATATTCAAGATATGCTATGGTATGTGGAGCTCTGCTCACAAGGTTCTCTTTGTTCTAAATTTCAAAATCATAACATTCAAACATAAAAAAAATATGAGGAAGTAAAAAAACACTAATAGGAGTGAGGCTAAAATATTAAAATATTACTATACATGCTAAAACAACCACACTCAGCTCAGTTTCATTGAGCTGAGCTCTGAACACTTGGGCCTGTACTCTGGTTTATTGGCAAAATTCCCAAGTCGTTGAAAACAGTAATAATCACAAAAGGAGTCAAGAGCCCTGACTTTAACTGGGAGTTGAGATAGAAAATCGAATTGGCTTAGACTCTCCTCAGAGGGCGGAAAAGTTGTGAGTACAGGGCATTTCTTACACGTGGTTGTGGCAAAGCCCTGTCTTTTCGTGCACAAGGAGTCTATGCTCAATCCAAGATGGTTGTTGTGTGATGAGACAGAAGCGGGTTCCCTGCATGCAGTAAGATTCACCTGGAGCTTCCTTTTTCCACCTTAGCACAGTACTTTCCAATGAGTTAGTGTATGGCATCTAGAGCTCCTGTCTCTAGCTGCATATGTATCAGAAGATGGCCTAGTTGGCCATCATTGGGAAGAGAGGCCCCTTGGTCTTGCAAACTTTATATGCCCCAGTACAGGGGAATGCCAGGGCCAAGATGTGGGAGTGAGCAGGTAGGGGAGCAGGGCAGGGGGAGGGTACAGGGAACTTTCCGGATAGCATTTGAAATGTAAATAAATAAAATCCCCTATAGTTTAAACAAAAAGGAAAGAAACTCTGAGGTCTTGTGCTCCATCGACTTGTGTAACCAGTGTTTGCTGTGGAATGTGTTCCCCTACAAAATCTTTTCTACTTCCTTTCATTTCTAGGTGGAGGTCAGTGTTCCCACTCCATAAACGATCTTTTACTACCAACTGAAAACTGATGTCTAGCTTCTGTAGCGTTCTATATTACAGACTGCCTTAGACTGTTTTCTACTTTGGAGACAAACCATGGCCCAAGCAACTTATATTATTGAGCTTATGGTTTCAGAGGGATAGAGTCTATGATTGCGGATCTAAAGCATGCTGTAACAAAGTAATAGCTGTGAGCTCCCGTTTTTGGTTCATAGGCAGGTGAAAAAAAGGGAACACCAGGGATGGAATGAATTCTTCCAAATCTCAAGCCTGCCCCAAGTGACACACCTCCAACAAAGCCCTATTTGTTTTCTTTCTTTTATTTGTATATGTTATTTATTTACATTTCAAATGTTATCCCCTTTCCCGATTTCCCCCTACCCCCAGAAACCCTCTATCCCATCCCCCCTTCTCCTGCTTCTATGAGGGTGCTCCCCACCCACTTATCTACTCCCACCTCCCCACCCTCTCACTCCCCTACAGGGGACCAAGGGCCTCTTCAGCCATTGATGCCCAACAAGGCCATTCTCTGCTACATATATGACAGGAGCCATGGATCCCGCCATGTGTACTCCTTGGTTGGTGGTTAGTCCCTGGGAGCTCTGGGGGGTCAGATTGGTTGATATTTTTGTTCTTCCTATGGGTTTGGAAACCCCAGAGCTCCTTCAGTCCTTTATCTAACTCCTCCAGTGGGGACCCTGTGATCAGTTCAATGGTTGGCTGTGAGCATCTGCCTCTGTATGTCAGGCACTGGCAGAACCTCTCAGAAGATAGTTATACCAGGCCCCTGTCAGCATGCATTTCTTGAAATTCACAATAGTGTCTGGGTTTGGTGACTGTATATGGGATGGATCCTCAGGTGGGGCAGTTTCTGGATGGCCTTTCCTTCGGCCTCTGCTCCACACTGTGTCTCCCTATTTGCTCCTGTTAGTATTTTGTTACCCCTTCTAAGAAGCATTGAAGACCACACTTTGGTCTTCCTTTTTCTTGAGCTTCATGTGGTCTGTGAATTGTATCTTGGGTATTCCAATTCTTCGGGCTAATATTCACTTCTCAGTGAGTGCATACCATATGTGTTCTTGTGATTGGGTAACCTCACTCAGGATGATATTTTCTAGTTCCATCCATTTGCCTAAGAATTTCATGAAGTCATTGTTTTTAATAGCTGAGTAGTAGTCTATTGTGTAAATGTACCACATTTTCTGTATCCATTCCTCTATTGAGAGACATCTGGGATCTTTCCACCTTCTGGTTATTATAAATAAGGCTGCTATGAATATAGTTGAACATGTGTCCTTGTTATATGTTGGGGCGTCTTTTAGATATATTCCAGGGGTGGTATAACTGGGTCCTCAACTATGTCCAGTTTTCTGAGGAACTGCCAGACTGATTTCCAGAGTGGTTGTATCAGCTTGCAATCCCACGAACAATGGAGAAGTGTTCCTCTTTCTCCACATTCTCGCCAGTATCTGCTGTCACCTGAGTTTTTGATCTTAGCCATTCTGACTTTTGTGAGGTGGTATTTCAGGGTTGTTTTGATTTGCATTTATGTGATGACTAAGGATGTTGGACATTTCTTTAGGTGCTTCTCGACCCTTCAAATTTTCTCAGTTGAAAACTCTACCAAATAACCCTATAACAATGGGGTACTGAGCTAAACAAAGAACTCTTGACTGAGGATTTGTAATCGCAAATAAAGTTCAGGAATTAATCTATGCCATTATCATCAACTTTTACCTATCAAGAAGAGATGGAGCTTTATAAAGAGTCATTAAGGTGCAGCTCTGCTTAATAACATTTTATTCCTATGTAACTCTTGCCTTTCTTTTCAAGCATTTCTCTCGCTGAAAACTATTTACTGTTAGGAGGCTCTCAGACAAGGCCTTGCAGTATTGCCCTACTGTATCATGCAGGTTACATCAATTACTGAAGAAACATAAATTTTCCTAGTGGTTTTATATTTAATCTATGTTTCCAGATGAACTATAATTAATTTGGAAATATGTGTTATTATTTTTAACATTTCTATTTGTCAGGGAAACATGGATTTAATCAGTAAGTATGATATTATTAATGCCTACTGCACAGAATTATTAAATAAAAGCAGAAAGCAACTGTAAGTGTCTGATAATTTGTATTTGGAAATGAAACCCCTTCAAGGTAAATGTAAATATTTAGGCAGGTTTGTTTAATTCTCTAAATTTATGAAGGTATTCTTCTCTTCAAATAGAAATTTATGACGGATGAGTCTTACAGAACAAAGTGTATCATTATAGAGTATATAAAACTTCATAGTTGTCTTGGGGCATGTGATTTGTCTTCATTGCTAGCACTTTATAATTTTCTAAGCATCATTAAGACATTTCAGAAATGCAACTATATTTTATGTTTAAAAGACTTTCTTTTTAGAACAAAAGGCAGAAGAGAAAGGAAGGGAGGAAGGGAGGAAGGAAGGAAGAAAAGCAGGAAGGGAGGGAAGGAGGGAGGGAGGAAGAAAGGAAGGAAGGAAGGAAGGAAGGAAGGAAGGAAGGAAGGAAGGAAGGAAGGAAGGAAGGAAGGAAAAGCAATGGCATCACCAGAATGAGCTAAAGAAAAAGCATTTCTAAACATGTAAAATCATATGCCGCAATTGTGGCAGTCCTGCCAAAAGTTGTTATTACGTTTGAATGTAAGAAAATATGTCCCATTAGACCAGAAATCCCTGCACATTCAGCACACTATACATCATGAACACTGCTGTGCTATTAGGGGCAATTCCATGTCCTCTGTGCTGCTCCAGGCTATTCTGAGGTGCTTAAACTTTGATCAGAATGACAGTTTTAAACCCACAAGAAACTTGAACTGGTAGCTAAGTAGCTGGTGGCAGGGGCACGTCCCCCACCCTTGGCCTTTTGCTCTCACCTTTCTGATTCGCTGACCCCTTGAGTTTTCCCTGAGAAAGTTAGAGCATATGGCACACACTGGGATGCTATGGAAGGCTGTTGGGAAGGACAAGTTCTCAGTACACACATTTTTCCCAGATAAAGTATCTGTGATCCTAAACCAAATCACAGATGCCACCCTTCACCCTATACTTTTCTTTTTTTATGAAGGAAATATTTCACTTCTTATAAGAGAGACTGTACAGAATTAAAATCTCCAATTAATTCCACCATTAAATACAGGAACAAAAGGAACATTAAACCATCTGATGCAAATTGTTTGAAACTTTTTAAAATCTGTTCATATGAAATTGGGTTTTATTTTTTTTTCTAGATTCCATTCAATAGAACTTTGAAAGATAATATTTTAACTCCATGAGAATTTTCTGTATGCATTTTGTTCATATTTATTCCTCCTCTTCTCCTAACTTCCCCCCAGACTCAACCTTCCCCCACTTTTCTCTCCCTTTCTAACCTACAAATTCCAGTTTATACTGCTCATGTACTTGTCAGTGTCATTGAGTCATCCCCTGGTATGTACTTTTTGGAACTTTATTATTGTATAGCTGGCTAAATAAACTTCATCTGCCTAAAAATGGACATCATGGCTATTAGTAGTCACAAGTAGGACTTACATAGCTATCAGTCACTTGGAAATATCATTTTGCACAACTGGATGTTGTTGCAGGTGAGGCAAGGTTGTGTTTAGACAGACTCTGGATCTAAATTGCTAAGGACAGCAGGAATGATGTTTTATGCATTCAAAGCATGCTAGGAGACCAGGTAAACATATAAACTAATGCTAAATGATTGCCCTCTTCTCTGTAGCCCCTGGCCCCATCCTTTGGACTTCTGGACTGCTGGTCATTTGGTTGTGATGCCTTTGCTCATCCTTCCTTTACTTGGAATTAACAAATCATTTCCACTCATAACCCGTTGCTCAGACTTAGTCTTACACCTTTGTTTTCCTATAAAATGGTTGATGTCAAAGAGATCTACATTCTGTGACAAGCATGCAAATAACATGCTACAGGCATGAGTTAGTAACTCTAAGCAAAATGCCAGGACAAAGCTATGTTTTGGAGAGAAAGAAGAGTAGTGTATCCGTCCAGAGAACTTCTGTTTAAAATATTCTGTATTTGAGATGCAATTACCTTGTTTTATTTCTTGTTAAAGGTCTGGCAGTTATGGTTATGTGAGAATGTGTTGATCTCAAGAATCTCTCCCTCTAAACCCAGTTCAGGTTCATTTCTCCCAGAGAAAGAGTACTTACAAGAAAATATTTGTCTCTGTGCATTCATGCATGCCATCTGACCTGAGTGGTTAGATAAACTGGCCCTCAAGAGAAGAGTCTAAAGTTGAACTTTTCTTGATGTTCATGGTTATTATGGTCAAGTTGCTTTGATATTTTTCATAGTTCCACCCTTGAAAAGTTTTTTTTTTAAAATACTTTTCTATCTTGTCTAGACTGATTTTCCACCAACTTAAGTGTTGTCATTTTAATTATGAACGGAATACATTCTCTTGTTTTTTATGTATATTTGTATACTCAGAGACACAACATTTTTGACCATCTTCCTTGAAGCTAAATGCGCTCAAATTTCTTGTTTTTGTAACAGTCATCTATCTATACTAGTAGATACAACAAAATTATCTGAATTAATTTGGTATTTATATAAAAATATAATAAAAATCAAAACCAAGTAAAATACAAAGTAGTGAGCACATTTCTGTGGTAAAGAAAATATTGCAAAAAAGTAGTAAAGGGAGGGATACATATTTAGACATATTTATGATTATTTGTAAATGTACTAATATATAACACATTATAGATATATTGCCATATTCAAATTTGAAGACATATCACATGTGTGGATATAAGGTTAAAATTTAAATAAAAACCTGAATATAGTTTGAAGTGAAGGAAAAATAATATGAAAAGATATATCATGTAAATATGGAAATTGCTAGTGATAAAGAAGTCTAGTTTAGAATGATGTAAATATCTACATATAAGATGTATGTGACAACTATCAACTTCTGTATAATAAGATTCTGAAAATTATTAAAAAAAATCTGTAAGAATCTAGGAATTTTAAAAAAATGCATCAAATAAATAATTGGATAGTTTTAGAAATATATTTAACATCATATTTTATATTCTTTTTACATGTCTTTTTATTAGATATTTTCTTCATTTACATTTAAAATGCTATCTTGAAAGTCCCCTATACCCTCCCCCTGCCGTGCTCCTCAACCCACCCACTCCCACTTCCTTTCCCTGGCATTCCCCTGTACTGGGGCATATAATCTTCACAAGACCAAGGGCCTCTACTCCCATTGATGGCTGACTAGGCCATCCTCTGCTACATATGCAATGAGAGACACAGTTCTGTGTGTGTGTGTGTGTGTGTGTGTGTGTGTGGTGTACTGATTAGTTCATATTGTTGTTCCTCCTATAGGATTGCAGACCCCTTTAGCTCCTTGGGTACTTTCTCTAGCTCCTTCATTAGGGGCCCTGTGTTCCATCCAATAGATGACTGTGAACATCCACTTCTGTATTTGCCAGGCACTGGCATAGCCTCACAAGAGACAGATATATCAGGGTCCTGTCAGCAAAATCTTGCTGGAATATGCAATAGTGTCTGGATTTGGTGGTTGTATATGGGATGTATCTCCAGGTGGGGTAGTCTCTGGATGGTCCTTCCTTGTATCTCAGCTCTGAACTTTGTCTCTGTAACTCCTTCCATGGGTATTTTGTTCCCCATTCTAAGAAGAAATGAAATGTCCATACCTTGGTCTTCCTTAACTTTCTTATAAGTTAAACATTTGATAGGGAACAGAATAAGAATTAGTAAATTTAAGATTAAAAGACTGAAGTCATTAAGAAGTATATCTTTCACATTTAGAAATGAAAACAAAAAGCAATTTAAGAAATAATTAAATAGTTGACAACTTTAAAACATTTATCAAAAAATCCTAGGCCAAAGAAAAAAATCAGTGTAGAAAGTTAAAAATATTCTAAATATAGTGGCAGTAAAAATACATGCTAAAGTCTATTCCCAAGAGCCAAGCCGACATTCCTGTTATGCACAGCACTGAGCACTTATATGAGACAAATTAAAACGCTTCTAATTAGTAAGTTAGTCATCCACTTTGAGAAGTGGAAAACACATTTTAAAAGAAGATTAAATGCAACAATGAGCAGAAGAAGGAAAGATATAATTCCAAGTGGAAATTAATAAAATATAATGGAAATAGTAGAATATTTGAACCTAGCACCTAGCATCTCATAAAACACACAAGCAAACATAGCGACATAGCAGCAAATGACAACACAATTAACAGGGAATTGTCCCAAGAGTTTAAAATCATTGCAATGTCCAGATTCAGCATCTTGTTCTAGAGGAATAGAAGAATAATGACTTGGTCAACTCAATAAGTGCAAAAAACAGCCATTGACAGACCAAACTGATATTTGATGATTGTCACACAGAATTTCTACAAAAGACAACAAGCATGATATTTAGTGGTAATTACAGAAAGCTTCCCACATGAGTTTGGGGACATGAGAATGGTGTCACCTTTCCCCCACCAGTGTTCCAAAAAATGCGCTGACATCTTTTTCTGGAAATGCAAATCAAAACTAGAATTCAATACCACCTTACATCCAATAAAATGACTACTTTAGAGAGGAAGGTGATATAAAAGAAAACGTTGACATGGTGATATGGATTTAGAGACACCGAAACTCACAGTTGGTCAGAATTAAGACTGTGCCTCTGTGAAAAATATAGAATGTCTGTATAATTCAGCAGTTCTCCTCTTGGGTATTTGTGTAGTGGAATTGAAAGCAAGATCTCAGTGATAATTTTATGCCACAATAATCCTGGCAGACTTACTCACAAGTGTCCAATATTTTAACTTGTGCTGAGACTTACATTTTGGATCTGTCTTGGAGAATTTCTAAGAAGATGCTGTATCCTATCAATGTCTGTCTGAAAGCGGTTAGCTTACATTGATCTTGAGGTCTTCTGTTTTCTTGTCAATCAATGGAGCATAGTCTATGGACAATTGCCTTTAGAATACAGGAAGTGTCCTGTCCCCAAGTAGCATGCTTCTTCCTTCATTTCCATTAGTATCCAGTTCCTGTCTTCCTAAAAGAGTGATCTTCTCATCATAAGATATATTTATTTGAGTTCATGTAACATTTTTTTCCTGAAGATAATTTGTGTGGTATTTGAAGAACCTTTCCAGATCTCATTTGACATTTCATAGTTAATATAAACAAACAAATAAACAAACAATAGGAATAAAACCCTGATATGTGTTTTTATCATAATGCATATAATTGGACTTCCTTTTACATTCCTTTTGGTAATTTGTCTTCCCAGTAGAGTATATTGTCTATTTACCTTCAACCTAATTATGGAGAAAGCAGAATTCACATTGGACACTTTTCTGTGTTGCTTATGATATTGGTCTATTTTGATGTATTCTATTTACCCATTATTTGTCATTATTATCATTATCATGATTGTTAAATATTATGTGTATATATTTGTTTCGTTTTGTTTGCTGCTCATGCTATATTGCATACATGGAGGTCAGAGGTCAGCTTAGGGGCAATATTCTGTCTCCTTGAATCTTTGTGTGGCTTCCAGGGATTGAATTCAGTTTTTTTTTTAAATTTATTTTTTACACTCCATATTTTATCCCCCCCAATACCCTCAGACTGTTCCACATCCCATACCTCTTTCACACCCTCCTGTCTTCATGTGGATGTCCCCACCCCCACCCCACCTGACCTCTAAACTCCCTGGGGCCTCTAGTCTCTTAAGGGTTAGGTACATCATATCTGAATGAACACAGACCTAGAAGTCCTTTACTGTATGTGTGTTGGGGGCCTCATATCAGCTGGTGTATGCTTTCTGTTTGGTGGTCCAGTGTTTGAGAGATCTCAGGGGTCCAGATTAATTGACACTGCTGGTCCTTCTACAGGGTGGCCCTTCTCAGCTTTTTTCAACCTTCCCTAATTTAACAATAGGGGTCAGCTGCTTCTGTCCATTGGTTGGGTGCAAATATCTGCATCTGACTCAGTTGTTTCTTGGGTCTTTCGGAGGGTAGTTATTCTAGGGCCCTTTTTGTGAATGCTCCATAACCTCAGTAATAATTTCAGGCTTTAGGACCTCCACTTGAGCTGGATCCCACTTTGGGCTTGTCACTGGACCTTCTTTTCCTGAGGCTTCTCTCCATTTCCATCCCTGCAGTTCTTTCAGACAGAAACAATTATGGGTCAGAGGTGTGACTGTGGGATGGTAATCCCATCCTTTACATGATGCCCTGTCATCTTGGTGGAGGTAGGTGCTATAAGTTCCCTCTCCCTACTGTCTGGCATTTCATCTAAGGTCTCTCCTTTTGAATCCCGAGAGTCTCTTTCCTCCCAGATCTCTGGTGCATTTTGGAGGATTCCCCCAACCTATTTCCCAAGGTTGCCTGTTTCCATTCTTTGTGCTGGTCCTCAGGGCTTCAGTCTTTTTCCCTCACCCAGTACCAACTCCAGTTTTTAGATTTGTGAAGCAGGTGCTTTTTCTTGCTGAACCAACCATCTTGCCTCCCCTAATTCTTTTCTTTTCTTTTTAAAATTAAGTCTATATTTTCTTGTGTACCATTTTACTAACATTGCCATTTTACTTTTTCTTGAGTAAAATTCTTAGTGCTTTGTTCATGAATTACAATTAACATTAGCCTACAAAATGTTACTTGGAATTGATGGAAATGAACACCAGTATTGAGAAGGATTTTCCTTGATGTGGCTTTGTTCTTTTCTTCCTTCTACTGTGATGTTGTTATTCAAAGGGTACCTTTACACATGTTCATATCACAGTTAAATAATTGCCTCTTTACACAGTATATTTTAAATCACACAAAATAAGAAATGTAATAAATGACATTATACTCATAGCTGAGGTCTTAACTTTACGCAAAGAACTATATCAACTGAAGAAAGCTGTGAGTGAAAGAGGTGGTCTTCCCCAAGGAAGAGCTCCTGCCTAAACTTGAGCTAAACAAGGAGAGTGACCAGGTCATTCCAATGGAAGGAGGAAAGGCCATGAGGCCTCAACCCTCACAAGGAGCTGCTGAGAGCAGGAGAACTCATCTTCACCAGGGAAGAGCACACCACTGGTTACCAAATGCTAAATGGTCAGTCCTGAAAACATAGGTCCAAGAAATATGGTACTGATTGATCAGGTTACATTTACATATTAAGAATACTTATAAATATACATTTACATATATGTATGTAAAAACAATTAATAAAAAAGGGACCCTGAATTTCAAAGAGATCTAGGAGAGGTAATATATAAGAGGGTTTACAGGGAGGGACGATGGAAATGATGTAATTATAATATAATCTCAATACAAAAGGAAAATAGTGTATTAAGAACAAATGAAAAAAAGCAAATGCTTCTTCTTATTTCCTAGAATCCACTCTAGCACAGCGGGGTCTTCTTTGCTTATATAAAAAGATATTCAGAAATTATTGTGATTCCATATGCAGTTATCTAAATACTTGAGTAATCCCATTGAGAAATCCTAGAGCTGAATTTACAAGTGTTATGAACTACTCCAACAATTAATCTTTTGACTGAAGTAATTTAGCTTTTATTTAGATACAGCAAAGTTCTTAAGTTTAGAATAACTTGGAAGTGCTTAAGAGGAATTGAAGGGATGAGAACATTTCATTCATCCTAGAGAGATTCTTCTGGGTTTCAAGTTGTGACGGTTCATTGGAGAAGGAGATGGGTCACAGATCCTGGCTGGCCAGGGACTCTGGCTTTAACTTACTGTGAAGGCCTCAGAATTTTAAAAATAATTTTCATGGCAGGAATTCTTGCTTTCACTGTGGCATGACAGGAGAGAGAGAGCTGTCCTTAATGTGGCCATGATAACAGCTAGGGAATCAGTGAAAGCCCCAGTCAGCAAAACCTCACTGAGATCCGGAAGTCCTTCTTACCCAGAGATACTTTGAATTTGTAAACAACCTGGACAAGACTGAGAGTGCTGAGAAAATGAACAGTATTCAACAGGAAAAGTTCTTCTTTTTTTACCTGAAGAAAAAATTGAAGCAAAAATTAAATTATAAAAATACAGCCAAGTAGG
The DNA here is from genome assembly GCA_902729485.2 of Mus minutoides. Classification (NCBI taxonomy): domain Eukaryota; kingdom Metazoa; phylum Chordata; class Mammalia; order Rodentia; family Muridae; genus Mus; species Mus minutoides. The sequence continues at coordinate 415,510 of LR750408.1, read as the reverse complement.
GNAGAGGCAGGAAGGGGAGAGGGGGCAGAGGGAAGAGGAGAGAGGAGAGGGGAGAGAGGAGAGGGGAGAGAGGAGGGGGAAAGAGGAGAGGAGAAGGGGAGAAGAGAGAACTAAAAAGAAAGAAAGAAGATAGGGAAAGAGGAAAGAAAGTAGGAAGGAAAGAAAGAAGAGAAAACCAAGACAGTTTTTGAACATCTGTGAACAGAAACCATGCTCCTTGCCTTCATACTTTGGGGTAGGCTTCTGCTGCCCAACAGCCTCCCAGATGTTCTCCTGAACTGCAGCAGGATGAAGTGCTCGTGCAAATATACTGTGCTGTTGTTAGAGCAAGACTTATTATATTGTCACATTGTGGCAGACCCTGATGATACTTGCCAGCCAGCGTTGGTGCTCAGAGCGCCATAGATGAGACATTTAGTGCAAGCACACAATGCTCAGCTCGCACGAAACAGAGGCATCAACTCCTTTTATCACCTCAGATGGGTCAATCGGAAGAAAAACAAGACAAAACAAAAGAAAGAGTAAAAACATAAAAGCATCATATGTTGGTCACATTTCTTAAAGGGATAGATTTGGGATTAGGATGAGTGCATCTTAAATATTGCTCCTTTCCACCTGCTTTCTGTTTAGTCTTGATCTCTCTTGTGTTTTCTTCAATTGTTAAATGGTATTAACAAATGTTAACACTGTTTATTTATGCTTTTATAGTGATCAGAAGTTTACGGACATACTGTTTCTCTCCTCGGTGGTCATTCCTATTAGGATTTAGTATCTTAGTCTTATGTCTGAAACGTACTAATTTTCAACAAGTAATCGTTTCTTGTCATTATTTTTATTTTTATATCCATTAATTCTATGAATGAAGTATGAGTTATCAAATGGACCACATCAATGAGGTACTAATGAGCATACCAACTTTTATATCAATTAAGAAAAACGAATCTAATTCTCTGATCATAACTGCTCCTTCTCTGCATCAGACTTACTGTATGCCTACCTAGAATACTATACAGTAGAATTATTTACATTACCTGACACTCAGAGCCAATACAATATGACTGGAGGATTGAGCTTTACAGCATCTTAATTTCTATAAATAAACAAAGGTGAGGGTTGTGAGGGCGGTGAGGGCATTCTCAACAGCTCACTGATGTTTCAAGGATCCCAGTCCTGAGTTTTCACTTTCCTTATTTAGTGGCATTGTATTGTCCTTGTGCACAGTCACCATGGGAGCTTCAGCACTGAGCCTCAGACCTCTACACAGTAGAGCTCTAGAAAACAAAGGAAGAAAGGGAAAATCAGGGGAAAATTCTGTGCATGTGTGTGTTTGCACATGTGAGCATGTGTGAAAACCAGAGGTTGATCTTGCGTGTTTTTCTCTGTGAATCTTCACCTTACTTTTTTTTTTTTTTTTTGAGGTAAAGTTTTTCACTGATCCTGGGGTCACCCTTTTTATCAAACTTGTTGGCCAGTGAGCCCACAAGATCTGTGTGTCTCCACTCTTATGTTGAGTTATAGACACATACTTCAGTGCCTGGCTTTTATCCAGGTGTTGGGGATGAAAACTCAGGTGTGCATATTTGTACTGCAGGCACTTTATCTGCGTTAACTTTTCTCTCTAGTTTAGTTTCCTGTAATTCAATTTCATATATAGTCTTCATAAATCCCTGGGTAAAAGAGAATAAGATTGCTAAACGTGATTATTCTCTGGGGTTATCACATGACCACGGAGTCTATGCTGGGCTTCTTCTAGTAAGAAAGGGAGCACAATGCTTTTTGATTTTTCACAATAAGTGACGCCCAGAAGCTGGTGACAAGACCTTTCCTGGAAAGAATCTCAATCTCTGTAGCAATAATGTCAAAACACTTTCTTGGGCATCAAGTAGCATAAAGAAAGCCCCAAAAGGTCAGTATGTTTGATTTCTTTTCTGACCTACGGATGTAAATGGGCCATGCTGGTATCGTGAGAACCATGTCATAAGATAAGGAACTCTTTATGCTCCATTTTACTTTTCCTACCTGTATTCTCCCTATATATTATGAGCTCTCTTTAAGACTCTCATTCTTAGGCACCATGCAGATGTACTGCCTACATATTAGATGGCATTATATTTCTGTTATAAAAAAGGATGCTCAAAGCATCAAGGTTTTTATAAGGATTGGTATAGGTTCCCAAGAAGCGTATCTTTGTGCAATGGATAGTGGGTAAAGAAGAAACTCAACTGGTCATAGTGCAGAGGATATTCATCAATGGAGTGCTCATCTATAAATGGGATGTATCTATCAGCCCCCAGCTCAGTATTCCAAGGCCATTTCTGAATAGGGAAAGAGGAAAGATTGTAGGATCCAGAGAGAAACAGTGGCTTGGGGATCTGACAGAATCCATCCTCATGTACAGCTGCCATGTTTTCAGACATAAGACCTGTACAAGATCAAACCAGTCATCATTCTAGCATGTAGGGGATGGGGACATATGTGTGCACACATAACTTGGGAGCTAAGGAAGGTTGATAGTTTCTGGGGAAGAGAGAGTTAGTATAGTTTTGAGGTATGGCCTCAGGTAGATTGAATGCTCCATCAGACAGCTGCACACCCCTGCATTTATAGGAAGCACTGAATATATTAAAAAGAAAAGGGTATATGGAGGTAGAGCATGGGGTTGGGAATATAGTGTGGATGTTGGTGGAGAAGTGGGAGATTGATGTGATCAAAATATTGTGTATGGAGTTCTTTTTTTTCCAATTTTTTATTAGATATTTTCTTAATTTACATTTAAAATGCTATTCCAAAAGTCCCCCCCTCCCTGCTCCCCTGTCCACCCACTCCCACTTCTTGGCCCTGGCGTTCCTCTGTATTGGGGCATATAAAGATTGCAGTACCAAGGGGCCTCTCTTCCCAATGATGGCCGGCTAGGCCATCTTCTGCTACATATGGAGCTAGAGACACGAGTTCTGAAGGTTCTGCTTAGTTCATATTGTTGATTCTCTTCTAGGATTGCAGACCCCTTCAGCTCCTGGTGTTCTATCTCTAGCTTCTCCATTGTGGGCCCTGTGTTCCATCTTATAGATGATTATGAGCATCCACTTCTGTACGAGACAGCTATATCAGGGTTCCTTAAATAGGCACTAGCTGTCCTATGCCATAGTGTCTGAGTTTAATGACTGATTATGGGATGGATCCCCCCTGGTGGGGTAGTCTCTGTATGGTCCATCCTTTCATCTTAGCTCTAAACTTTGTCTCTGTAACTCCTTTCATGGGTATTTTGTTTCCTATTCACAGGAGGAATGAAGTATCCACTCGCTGGTCTTCCTTCTTGATTTTCTTGTGTATGGAGTTCTTAAAGAGTAAAATCATTATATTAAAAAATATAAAACAAAACACATATTTTCACCTAACCTCTACCTTCCATCATTAATTCCTTTGATCAATCTGATGTCTCAAAGGGGGAAACCTGTATTTATAGAAAAGGATATACATTTTGTCTGCTCCTTGCATGAACTGGGTGTGTATTGGGTGCATAACATTTTCCCTATCTCTGTTCTTCATGTAAACTTCCTTTAGATGGATCCTGGTAGTTTTCTCTGCTGTTACATTCATGAAATTGTGAGAGATGCTCTCCTTACCTAGAGTCTGCTCTGCCCCTTAATCTCCATGCTTATCTTTCTATTTTGCCTCTTGTTCTTACCCTGAATTCTGGCAAAGGCTAAGAATTGCCAAAGTCCTCTCTTTGGGGCTTGCTGTAAGACTTAAGAAATGGATATAACACATCACATTTGCCAATGGCAATAAGAACTGGTTGGTTATAGATAGTGGCCAATAATAGATTGAAGAGAGGAATCAAGTAGCTGACCTTGACTTTATTTTTTTCCAAACCAAAGATGTGGAAATTTCTTACTTATTTCTGTAAGATTTTGGAATTGTTCCACAAAAATGATGCCTGCTAGTCCGCACAGCTTCAAGATTTCCTTGTGTCTGTCTTCTTGAGAACATTTACCACGGACATTTGTTAGTTTCTGTATTTGTTTGTGTTTTAAATACCCCAAATTACTATTGGTTCTTACCCTGAATTTTCAAGATCTATTTTATGTCATATGTAACAAAAAATGTTGCTCTTCTACAAAATCAATGCAAACAATCCAGGTATGAAGCTAATTTTTTTTTTACAAGTTAATTTTTTTTTTAAGCAGCTTCCTTCCTCAGGTTCTGTTGATTTCCTTTGGCATCTGCAGTGTGTTACGTCACCTACAACAGGGAGAGTTCTAATCTTAACCCTAACACTTAAATCCTGTGATCCATTTTTTTCTTTTGTCATTCAAATATTCTGTTCTTTAATCAGAGCAGACAATCCCATCTAAATATATTAAACTTAAGTATATTTAATTGAACAGAAATATATTAAACTTAAAACTGTACAATGCAATGCACAAAGAAATATGAAAAATGCAAACAAATTGAGGTTTTTCCTTATATTCCCATTTTCCAATTCTTAATTGTTTAAATTATAAAATACTCTGAAAGTAATGTCTGAAATACATACTTAAATGTCATTATTTGATAATAGAATATTTAAAACTAATAAACAACAGAGAAAGGGAATAAATGAAATTTTGTTTTCTAACCTTTATTTCACAGAACTTTTTTTTTGTTATGAGTGGAGAATTTAATATGGCTATTGTACAATTGCCAACAACTCATAGAAAGCAACATATATACAGAACTAAAAACATTTATTCAATAAAGTAATTTAGAATTTTCATTAGATTACTGTAGAAGCTAATATATGCAATGAGGTCATTCTGTCTAGACAATCTCTATTTAATTTTCTTACCCCAAATCAAGCTAATTACTTATCTATAGATCTAGGTTCACTCTTCAATATTCAATATGGTAGTTGCACCTGGGCGTTTTGACTCCCACTTGACCACATGATAATCTAGCTTCATTTATACCTTGTCATGATGATAATCTAGCTTCATTTATACCTTGTCATGATGATAATCTAGCTTCATTTATACCTTGTCATGATGATAATCTAGCTTCATTTATACCTTGTCATGATGACCTCCTTCTAAAACATCTTTGTTATATAAAAATTAGACCTTGAATAATACAACTTTAGTCAATGAGTTGATAATTTTTCCTCAACATCTGTGTCAATATACTGAGCTGTTCTTCTGAATTCTTCTGAAATAACCATTAATGAATAAATTATGTGGGCATTTATATCATATACATTTGCAGATACATGTAAAAATATTAAATGAGATGAAGGTTTGGATATCAGTAAAATACTTATCAATATTTATTCATATGATAAGTAGTTTTAATGTGGATATTTTTAAAGTGTGAAATAATATAAAATTTGGCTCTAGAACAACACTCGAGTGAAGATTATTGATTTTAAGGTATTATTAAGTATGGAGATAATTGTGTATTTTAATGACTATAATCTATTTACATCCAGTATATAGTAAAAGCTATTGGTCCTTGCTGATGTTGGGAATTATTGACAGATGCCCTTGAAATGTTTTAATGAAGCCAAGAATTTAACATTTTTCTATTTTGGGAATGACTAAAGTGATCCCCCCCCCCCCGGAGGTTACAGGCAATAATTTCTGCAACCCTTAGTGAAAGAGTTTAATTTTGTAAAAAAAGATTTCCTAAAAGTTCTTTGAAAATGATATCAAAAAGCAGGGTCGTCTAAGCACTAATTCTATTCCAGCCTAAAGATTTAAGGCCATGTTGGTGTTGCTCCAAATCCACTAATGCCTTTGTTTGCTGTTTGAGACCTGCACGTTGGGAGGATTTCATGATGATCCACATAAATTATCCTTACCAGAATTGCAAACAATTTCTCTCCACGTGGGGTCATGCTTCTGAGAAATCTGACAGGCATCAGGTTCAACTGATGTTGCCCATCTCAGCAAAAGCATAGACAGGTATTGCATTTCGTTTATTTTTGCTGGCATTGGCTTGTCTGGTGGTAGGAAGAAAGGATAATCTAGTTGTAGGTTCATCTCAGATTCATTATCTAGCCTTAGAGTTCTCTACAAACTCAACAAGCATTTGTTTACCACCTTGGTTGGCAGTAATAATCTTGGTAATATTTTACATTCCCCAAATGGTTATGAGTATAATAGAAATAAAAATATATTCAATATTTCTCTTAATTATGGTATATTTAAGGCTTGCTCAGGGTTTTTCATAATTGAACAATATGTTTAAAAAACAATTATGTACAAGTTATGTCTATTTTATTTTAATACAAATTTGCACTTATACAACTCTGTAACCATTTTAAGGCTTACATGAAACTCAAACATCGGTGAGAAGAGTAGTGTTGTCATTGGCTGCACTAATAACTCATCTGGATTTCAGAGTAGTTGAAGCAAATATACTTTTATTTAGTATGACACTAATTCTCTGCTAATTTAATTGTGTGAATCCCTCAAATTGAAATGATTCTCCATTTATTTTCTTAGCAAAAAAAAAAAAAGAAAAAAAGGTTGATTGACAGCCATGCTTTTGTTTCTTCTGAAGTGTGTCAATGATAAGATGCAGACAACAGTAAAATGCCAGAGGGCACAAAAAGAGCTTGCTTCACCTACTTATTCCAAAAGAGGGCAGCACACGTCTGGTTTATATGCATTTGATATGAATTTATGACTTTTGGTCAGTTCTCTCTCTCTCTCTCTCTTTCTCTCTCTCCCTCTCTCTCTCTCCCTCTGTTTTCTGAATAATCCATTCCTATTATAATATCATACATTCCTTTCTACTGCTAAAGTATGAAGAAAATAAATATATGATGAATAACAGACACTTGTGAAAATGTTTAGAGGAAAGAAACAAAAATCTTACTAAAGAGGAATATAAGAGTGACAGAGGGCAAAATCTCTCCTTTCACGTTAAGTCATGTTAAGACTTTCTGTGGCACACAGCAGTAAAATTCAATCAAAACTGAAATGCTTTGATTTCATTTTTCTCTTTTTTTCCATATCATTAAAATGAATAATCACTGAAAAGATAGCCTGGTTATACATAAAGAATCAACATCATGTGCTGTAAAATTAGCTCTGTATTTTTTTCATCAGCGTGAAAATAATTTCTAGCAAAAATTTATCATGAAAAAAAAAAAAACTTTTAAAAGAGGCAAGCGAGTTCTGAATTTCAGCCCAGTTCAAAGTGTCAGCAGATGCAGGGTGTGATGATCTGTCATCTGTCATCTGTGGAGTATCTGCTCTTTGTTGGACTTTTGAGCAAATCTAGACCTGAACTGACAGGAGAAGAGGAAGCAGCAGGTACTTTTCACAGTTTCCCCTTGCACAAGCTATACTTGAAACCCCTTTCCTTTACACACTTGAAGAGTTGTCCTTCCATACTTTTGTGCAAGGGCTAATATTAAAAATATCATGCCTGCATTTACACAGCTTCCTAATAATAATAATAATAATAATAATAATAATAATAATAATGATAATTTAATTTTTAAAATTAATTTAATTTTTACACTCCATATTCCATTCCCCCCACCCACCCTCTGTCTGCTCCACATCTCACACCTCCTCCTCACCCCACCCCTTCTCCATGTGAATGTTCCCACTACGCCACCCCACCTGACCTCCAGTCTCTTGATGGTCAGGAGCATCACTTCTGAATAAACACAGACCCAGAAGTCCATTCTTCTACATATAGACAGCCAGATAGACTAGCACCATTTATTGAAGATGCTTTCTTTTTTCTACTGTATATTTTTGGCATCTTTGACAAAGATCAAGTGAAAGTAAGTGTGTGGTTTTATTTCGGGGTCTTCAATTCTATTCCATTGATCAACATGTCTGTCTCTGTACCAAGACCATGCAGTTTTTAATCACTATTGCTCTGTAGTAAAGCTTGGGGTCAGGGATTGTGATTCCCCATGCTGTTCATTTATTGTTACGAATTGTTTTTGCTATTATGTATGTATGTATGTATGTATGTATGTATGTATGTATGTATGTATGTATGTATTTAGCCTTTCCAGATGAATTTGAGAATTGCTCCTTCCATGTCTGGAGAATTGTGTAGGGGTTTTGATGGGGATTTCATTGAATCTATAGATTGTCTTTGGTAGGATCGCCATTTTTACAATGTCAATTCTGCAAAGCCATGAGCATGGGAGATTTCTCCATTTTTCTGAGATCTTTGATTTCTATTTTGAGAAACTTGAAGTTATTGTCATACAGGTCTTTCACTTGTTTGGTTAGAGTTACTCCAAGATATTTTATATTATTTGTGGCTAATGTGAAGGGATTTGTTTCCCTAATTTCTTTCTCAGCCTGTTTATCCTTTGTATAAAGGAAGGCTACTGATTTATTTGAGTTAATTTTATATCTGGCCATTTGGCTGAAGTTGTTTATCATTTGGAGAACTTCTCTGGTAGTATTTTTGGGGTCGCTTATGTATACTATCATATCTGCAAATAATGATACCCTTACTTCTTTACCAATCTGTATCCCCTTGATCTCTTTTTGTTGTCTTATTGTTCTAGCTAATACTTCACTGTGTAGAGAATTGTTCAGTTTCCATGTGTATGTGGGCTTTCTGTAGTTTTTGCTGTTATTGAAGACTAGCCATGGTAGTCTGATAGGATGCATGGTATCATTTCAATCTTTTTGTATATGTTGAGGCTTGTTTTGTGCCCAACTATATGTTTGATTTTGGAGAAGGTATCATGAGGTGCTGAGAAGACGGTATATTCTTTTGTTTTAGAGTGAAATGTTGTGTAGATACTTACTAAACCCATATGGTTCATATCCTCTCTTAGTTTCACTGTGTCTTTGTTAAGTTTCTGTTTCAATGACCTATCCATTGGTGAGAGTGGGGTGTTGTAACCTCCCACCATTATTGTGTGGGGTTCAATGTGTGTTTTGAGTTTCAGTAAAGTTTCTTTTATGAATTTGGGTGTTCTTTCGTTTGGGACACAGATGTTCAGAATTGAGACTTCCTCTAGGTAGATTTCCTCTTGATGGATGTGAAGTGCTCTTCTTCATCACACATGATAACTTTTGGTTAAAAGTCTATTTTATTGGATATTAGGATGGTAACTCCTGCTTGTTTCCTGGGACCATTTGCCTAGAAGACCTTTTTCCATCCTTTTACTCTGAAATAGTGTCTGGTTTTGTTATTGAAGTGTGTTTCTTTTATGCAGCAAAATGCTGGATCTTGTTTGCATATCTAGTCTGTTAGCTTATATCTTTTTATAGGTGAGTTGAGTCTATTAATATTAAGAGATATTAAAGAAAGATGACTGTTGGTTCCTGATATGTTTGTTTTTGTAGGTGGCTTTATGTGCTTGTGGCTCTCTGCTTTTGACTATGTTGTGATATGCTTAATATCTTGTCTTTTTTTGGGTGCAGGTATCTTCCTTGTGTTGGTGTTTTCCTTCCATGATCCTCTGTAGGGCTGGGTTGGTAGATAGATACTGTTTGAACTTGGTTTTGTCCTGGAATATTTTGGTTTCTCCATCTATGTTGACTGAGAGTTCTGCTGGGTATAGTAGCCTAGGCTGGCATATGTGTTCTCTTAGAGTCTTCATGACCTCTGACCAGGTTCTTCTGGCTTTCATTGTCTCTGTTGAGAAGTCTGGTATTATTCTTATAAGTCTATTTTGTATGTTACTTGGACTTTTCCCCTTGAAGCTTTTAACATTCTTTCTTTGCTCTGTGCATTTAGTGTTTTGATAATTATGTGATGAGTAATTTTATTTTCTGTTTCCATTTATTTGGTGTTCTATAGGCTTCTTATACATTTATGTTTATCTCTTCCTTTAGGTTGGGGAAGTTTTCTTCTATGATTTTGTTGGAAACATTTTCAGGTCTTTTGAGCTGGGAATCTTCATTTTCATCTATTCTGATTATCCTTAGATTTGGTTTTTTCACTGTGTCCTAATATTCCTGAATGCTTTGGGTTAGGAGTGTTTTATGTTTTGAATTTTCTTTGACAGTTGTGTCAGTCTCTTCTACTGTATCTTCTATATCTGAGATTCTCTCTTCTCTTGTATTCTGTTGGTAATACTTATATCTGTGATTACTGACCTCTTTCCTAGGTTTTCCATTTCCAGGTTTGCCTCCATTTGTGTTTTCTTTATTGTTTCTACTTCTACTTTTAGGTCTTAGATCTCTTCATTCAATTTCTTCAACTTTTTACCTGTGTTTTCCTGTATTTCTTTCAGTGAGTTATTGATATCCTCCTTGAATGACTCTATTACCTTCATGAGATAGGATTTTAGGACAGATTCTGGATTTTCAGGTGTGTTGGTATATTTAGGGCTTGCTGTGGTGGGAGAACTGAGTTCTGATGATGCCTATGTATTTTGGCTTCTGTTGCTTATGGTCTTGTGCTTGCCTTTTGTCATCTGGATTTCTCTGGTGTTTATTAGTCTGGGTGACTGTATGAAATCTGCCTCTTTTGTCTCTCAGTTGCTTCAGGTCTCCTGGTAGGCCCGTGACTCTGACTGTATCCAACCACCTGTGGGCCTTCTAACTGGGGAGCTCTTCACAGAGGCAGAGAAGCTGCTGATCTGTTCCCCTGGCTGCAGTAGATCTCCTGGGAGGCCTTCAGACAACTGCTCTGAGTGTAGTGGCTCCTCTGGGATGGATCAGGATATAGAGTCTTCACGGGAACAGACCAACTAGGGGTCTGCCCCAGCAGCAAGGTGGCAGATGGGGTGGAAGAGGCAGAAGGGGAGTGGTATTTGGAAGGGCAAGTGTTTGGAGGGTGATGGGTCCTGAGTTCACCAGGTTCCCAGCAGCAGCTCTGGGACTCAGGGGCAGAAGTACTGGGGAGGGAGTTCTTAACAAACGCTCTGAGTGCAGCTGGTCCTCTAGGATGAATCGGGATATAGAGTCTTCATGGGAGCAGACCAACTAGGGGTCTGCCTCAGTAGCAAGGACCAGGCAGAAGCATTACACAGCTTCTTAATCTTAGATTTGAAATGCATGAGAAATAGAAAAACAAAAGCTACAAAGTATCTGAAAATTTCAAGTCCTCTGAGGTTTGGAGAAGTGACATAAATTTTATTGTCACTGAATCTTAGATTAAAAGTGGATAGAAAAAAATGTATATTGAAATGACAGTGGATTATAATCCACAAATAAGTTCAGGGGCCCTGCCCAGCATAGATGGTCAACACAAAGTGCACATAATGGTATTTTTGAATACCCAAGATACAACTTCCAAAACACAAGAAAATCAAGAAGGAAGACCAATGCATGGATACTTCATTCCTCCCTAGAATAGGGAATAAAATATCCATGAAGGAGTTGCAGAGACCAAGTTTGGAGCTCAGACGAAAGGATGGACCATCCAGAGACTGCCCCACCTGGGGGTCCATCCCATAATCAGCGACCAAACGCAGACACTATTGCATACGCCAGCAAGATTTTGCTGAAGGGACCCTGATATGGCTGTCTCCTGTGAGGCTTTACCAGTGCCTGGCAAATACAGAAGTGGATGCTCACAGTCATCTATATGATGGAACACAGGCCTCCAATATAAGAGTTAGAGAAATTACCCAAGAGCTGAAGTGGTCTGCAACCCTATAGGTGGAACAACAATATGAAATAATCAGTACCCCCAGAACTTGTGTCTCTAGCTGTATATGTAGCAGAAGATGGCCTAGTCAGCCATCATTGGGAAGATAAGCCCCTTGATTTAGCAAACTTTATATGCCCCAGTACAGGGGAATGCCAGGGCCAAGAAGTGGGAGTAAGTAGGTAGGGGAGTAGGGTGGGGGGGGTATAAGGGACTTTTGGGATAGCACTTTTGGGATAGCATTTGAAATGTAATGAAGAAATATCTAATAAACAACAACAGCAGCAGCAACAATAACAACAACAAAAAAACTATCATCAAGAATCCTTAGACCCTGAATGAGGAAGAAAAGTTGGCTCCTCTTAGACACAGTGCCTTGTAAGATTTTACTTAAAGACTTTTGGAGGATATATTTTCATTTGAGACTTCCTTTGATTAAATCTAAGAAGCGTGCACACTAGCCCTTATCAAGACTAATTATGTAGCTGGATGTGCCTTGCATAGGGAATCTTGAATGTTTGCAGAGACATTTTGTCAGCAGTTTTCTATAGTCTCTAAAAGATCATTGTCTAACGGGATTAATCTGGATAATCAAATAACAAACGGAGACCTGGGTACACAGTTTGGTGTTTGTGGAATACTTCCTTGATGAATATAAATGACAACTGTCTTTGGTTAGGGGCAGAAGTCATTGTGCTGTTCTGCAGGACATTTCTGCTAAGTCAGCACCTTGCTTGAACTGGAGACTCAGCTGGAGGGGTGAATGAAGAGGAGACAAAGATCTACAGGGTTTTCCTTACTGGAATAGAAAATATAACATGCTTCTTTCAACAACAGCAGATTTTGAAATAATGAAAGGGGAAAACTAAGCCAAACTAATGCATAGGGACATGGCAAGATGAGTCTTTAATTTCTCAACAGGATGTGTGCTCTGAGTCAACCCTTTGGGCATAATTTGCCCAATCTTTTGTTTGACTTGTGTTCCAAAGCTTGCTTGTTTTCCCTCCAAATGGTATCTATGCCAATGCTGTTTGTGTTTACCACGTTGAGCTGTTGATTTTGTCTTTGTGAAGAGTTATTATTATTATTTTTGTGTGAAAATGATCATTTGTGTACTGTTGTTTTATTTTATAAGTTAGATTTGAAGTCATTTGAACCATGAGTCAAAAAAAAGTTCATCAGTGTGCCCCATGCAGTTGCTGTGTACTGTTTAATTTATATATGCCTACATATGGATTTCCAATATGGAATAGCTTTAGAATGTATGTCTGCTTATTTTTCACTAGACCCAAAACTTGGTTTTATTTTGGGAAGGTAGTTGAGATAGGGTCTCACTCTGTATTCCAGGCTGGCCTAAACCTTATCACATATCAAAGACTTTCCTTGCAGTCACAGCTACCCTCCTGCCTCAGCTTCCTGAGTGCAGAGATTCCACCACCACTCCAATGCTAAAGCTTGTTATTTTTCTGGCAATGATTTTAGTTCTTTTTAGAGTATCAAGAGTCAAACCCATGGCTTGTCTCCTGCTGGGCAAAGGCTGTAGCATTGAGATGTGTTTCCTGCCCCCTCATGCTATGCTTCATATTAAGTCATTATTTATTAACTACTGGCTATTTCATTTGTCTGTTGGGGTTTTGTTTTTGTTGTTGTTTGATGTCACAGCATCCAAAACTATGGTATTTATTAGCATTATCATAGCTTGTGTTAGGTGATCTGATAACAGAGATAAAGGCTTTCTTAGGATTTCCCATATCCTTGTATAATGTTGTGTCTCTTTCTAACACTGTGAGTCCTAATCATCACCTACATGGTGACTCATGACAGTCAGGATAGTCTCCTTCCCTCTATCTAGACTGGCACTTAGCAGTTCATTCTTGTTTTTAAAAATATTAACTTGAAGAATGAACCTTCTATAAACTTATAAATTTGCGTGGGTAGGTTTGTAGTTCTGTGGGAGAGTGTGCTTAGGCTAAGAACCTGATCCCTAAACCAGGAACAAAATGAAAAGTATAAAAAGAGGAGAAAAAAATAACAGTGATATCTAATGATTTCTATATACACTATCATTATAGAAGCTGAACGGCTGAAGACTAATACCCAGAAAATAATTTTTTGCAGGCAACTGTACTGCCTATTGTCAAGAGGAGTAAAAATCCTAAGTGCTACAATTGTCCATGGTGTGTACAAAACTTGACCTTCAAACAGTGCTGAAGACAGTTTGTGTTCATGTACACCTTCCCGTGGATTCTCTCCAAACCTATTGCAGATTTTTACATGTGTTATATAAAAATATTTGAATTCAAATGAATATATTATATATAATATATAAGTAACATGATATAAAAGATTAATTATCTAGGACAAGAAAATCATATACAAAGGGCAAATTAGTAGTGTGATCATTTTATATTCCTTTAGAGGTACTTACAAATGATATAGTTTCATATAAATGGAATTCATCTTTCATTAAGAACTTAAGTAGCCTATACGATTGCGTAATCACTATAAATGTCATCTGTGTAATGTAAATATACTTTTTCTAACCTAAATGTTGATTTTCGATATACTTTTCATGCGTTTGTGTGCTTCCAGATGGATTATTCTTTTAAAAAATTAATAAAAATCCATTGCAGTGAGTGAACTACATTTGTTTGACAACTTGTGAACCAGCTGCACATTTAACAGCCGTAATAAAATGTATTCCAAGGTTATTCAGAGACCTCCAGTCCTAATGTGTTCCTGGAAAACTGATATGCCACAATAGGGCATCTTAGAGTTGGGTCTGGGTCCCTCACAGCTTAGAGAGAGTTTCTTTGTTGTCATTGTTCTTACAACCCTAAATAATTTTAAATTATTGCTGTAGTTAATACACAGCATATAAAAGTACTGTTTGAAAGACCAGCATCTTATTTCACTTTTAATATAATTACTGTCAAGAGAAAGTTTAAAAGACAAAAGAAATAATATTATTGTATGCTTGGAGTTTATAAATTCCTATTAAATAAAAAAGAAAACAGACTCTATAATATGGATATACTCACATATAAAATTCTCTGGCTCTGGTTGGTTGAATGAGAATGCCCCCACCCCTATAGCTCATATATTTGAATGCTTAGCCTCCAGGGAATGGAACTGTTTGAAAAGATTAGAAGGATTATGGGGTGTGGCCTTATTGGAAGAAATGTTTCTCAAGGTATAGATTTTGAGGTTTCAAAAGCTCACACAAGGCCCAGGTTCTCTCTCTCTCTCTCTCTGTCTCTCTCTCTCTGTCTCTCTCTCTCTCTCTGATTTTGCTGACAGCACATTAGAATGTAGAGCTCTCAGCTACCATTCCAGCACCCTGTTTGATTACATGCTGCTATGCTCCCACCATGATAATGGCCTAAGTATTTCCAAAACTCTAAACAAGCTCCAAATTAAATGCTTTATTTTATAAGAGTTGCTTTGATCATGATGACTTTTCCCAGCAATAGAACAAGGACTAAGATCCTGGAATATTAAGAAGATTATTGTGATTGATTTTTAAAGTCTTATATATAGTTATAAAAACAAATATAAACTTTGTCTTTTCACTAGCTTTGGTTACAGACCTTCTTACAGGCCTTCTTGGTACCCTCAGTTAGATGATGATAAAAGGTACCCCATGGGGTAGAGTCTTATTTAGATTTTGAAGTATTATTCAGTGATAGATGCTTCTCCAATGCAAAGTGAAAACTAAGCCTTTTACATAACATTACATTTATATCTCTAATTTATGTGGTTAACATCTATTTTTAAGGAAAGTTGGGCACAATCTTTTAGAATAAAAGTACCATAAATCAATTTCTAATTATAATTTTTGTTTGAGATAAGATCTCACTTTGTAGTACAGGTTGTGCTAAAGCTAACTCTGTAGCCCAGGCTAGCTTAAACTCATCATCACTCTCCTGGTTAATACGTTTCAGCTAAATCAGTTCTAAATGAGATGTCTCCAAAAGAAATAGAGATGCAAAACCCTAACTAACATCTCTCACCATAAAATAAAATCTCCAGTGCTAGGAATGGGTTATATATATTTGAGTTGTTGACCCAGGGTTCACCATGGAAACCCCCAAACAGCCAGGCTATTACCAAGACTATTTGTAGCTCTTCTTAAAGTGATAGTAAGGTTGTGAGTGCAAATGTTTGTGTCTTAGCTTATGTATGTGTTCCTCATTGTAAGGATATAAATCATACTTTACACTTACTTTCTTGCGTTTCGAAGGCTTTGTGCCTGTGTCGAGGAAGCCCGACCAGCCACAATGAGGGGAGCATATGATGGATGAGTGATGTGCCTTGCCAACATTATACCACCCTTTGAG
Source organism: Mus minutoides (assembly GCA_902729485.2). Classification (NCBI taxonomy): domain Eukaryota; kingdom Metazoa; phylum Chordata; class Mammalia; order Rodentia; family Muridae; genus Mus; species Mus minutoides. Next base: position 399,599 of record LR750408.1, on the reverse strand, counting down.
TCCTGTGAACAGAATATTAGAGAACTGGGTCTTCTAGACCTTGTTGAGTGGCCCCAGATGATACCACAAATAGCGAGAAAGAATATTTCCTTTCAAGCTCAATTTATTTTTCAAAATTATAAGCAAACCAGTTCTTATGCTATTTTAGTCATAGAGGGTTTGGGTGCCCTGTTATGAAACAATAGGTAATACAGATGATATTGCAGAAGAAGGTTAGAAAATGTGGCTTTTCAATTACTCTGATACCTAAACCACATAAAGACACAACAAAGATAGAGAACTTCAGACCAATTTCCCTTATGAACATCGACGCAAAAGTACTCAACAAAATTCTCGCCAACCGAATCCAAGAACACATCAAAACGATCATCCATCATGACCAAGTGGGTTTCATCCCAGGAATGCAGGGATGGTTCAATATACGGAAATCCATCAACGTTATACACTATATAAACAAACTCAAAGATAAAAACCACATGATCATCTCCTTAGATGCTGAGAAAGCATTTGACAAAATNATAGTCTCCTTCCCTCTATCTAGACTGGCACTTAGCAGTTCATTCTTGTTTTTAAAAATATTAACTTGAAGAATGAACCTTCTATAAACTTATAAATTTGCGTGGGTAGGTTTGTAGTTCTGTGGGAGAGTGTGCTTAGGCTAAGAACCTGATCCCTAAACCAGGAACAAAATGAAAAGTATAAAAAGAGGAGAAAAAATAACAGTGATATCTAATGATTTCTATATACACTATCATTATAGAAGCTGAACGGCTGAAGATTAATACCCAGAAAATAATTTTTTGCAGGCAACTGTACTGCCTATTGTCAAGAGGAGTAAAAATCCTAAGTGCTACAATTGTCCATGGTGTGTACAAAACTTGACCTTCAAACAGCGCTGAAGACAGTTTGTGTTCATGTACACCTTCCCGTGGATTCTCTCCAAACCTATTGCAGATTTTTACATGTGTTATATAAAAATATTTGAATTCAAATGAATATATTATATATAATATATAAGTAACATGATATAAAAGATTAATTATCTAGGACAAGAAAATCATATACAAAGGGCAAATTAGTAGTGTGATCATTTTATATTCCTTTAGAGGTACTTACAAATGATATAGTTTCATATAAATGGAATTCATCTTTCATTAAGAACTTAAGTAGCCTATACAATTGCGGAATCACTATAAATGTCATCTGTGTAATGTAAATATACTTTTTCTAACCTAAATGTTGATTTTCGATATACTTTTCATGCGTTTGTGTGCTTCCAGATGGATTATTCTTTTAAAAAATTAATAAAAATCCACTGCAGTGAGTGAACTACATTTGTTTGACAACTTGTGAACCAGCTGCACATTTAACAGCCATAATAAAATGTATTCCAAGGTTATTCAGAGACCTCCAGTCCTAATGTGTTCCTGGAAAACTGATATGCCACAATAGGGCATCTTAGAGTTGGGTCTGGGTCCCTCACAGCGTAGAGAGAGTTTCTTTGTTGTCATTGTTCTTACAACCCTAAATAATTTTAAATTATTGCTGTAATTAATACACAGCATATAAAAGTACTGTTTGAAAGACCAGCATCTTATTTCACTTTTAATATAATTACTGTCAAGAGAAAGTTTAAAAGACAAAAGAAATAATATTATTGTATGCTTGGAGTTTATAAATTCCTATTAAATAAAAAAGAAAACAGACTCTATAATATGGATATACTCACATATAAAATTCTCTGGCTCTGGTTGATTGAATGAGAATGCCCCCACCCATATAGCTCATATATTTGAATGCTTAGCCTCCAGGGAATGGAACTGTTTGAAAAGATTAGAAGGATTATGGGGTGTGGCCTTATTGGAAGAAATGTTTCTCAAGGTATAGATTTTGAGGTTTCAAAAGCTCACACAAGGCCCAGGTTCTCTCTCTCTCTCTCTCTCTCTCTCTCTCTCTCTCTCTCTCTCTCTGATTTTGCTGACAGCACATTAGAATGTAGAGCTCTCAGCTACCATTCCAGCACCCTGTCTGATTACATGCTGCTATGCTCCCACCATGAGAATGGCCTAAGTATTTCCAAAACTCTAAACAAGCTCCAAATTAAATGCTTTATTTTATAAGAGTTGCTTTGATCATGATGACTTTTCCCAGCAATAGAACAAGGACTAAGATCCTGGAATATTAAGAAGATTATTGTGATTGATTTTTAAAGTCTTATATACAGTTATAAAAACAAATATAAACTTTGTCTTTTCACTAGCTTTGGTTACAGACCTTCTTACAGGCCTTCTTGGTACCCTCAGTTAGATGATGATAAAAGGTACCCCATGGGGTAGAGTCATATTTAGATTTTGTAGTATTATTCAGTGATAGATGCTTCTCCAATGCAAAGTGAAAACTAAGCCTTTTACATAACATTACATTTATATCTCTAATTTATGTGGTTAACATCTATTTTTAAGGAAAGTTGGGCACAATCTTTTAGAATAAAAGTACCATAAATCAATTTCTAATTATAATTTTTGTTTGAGATAAGATCTCACTTTGTAGTACAGGTTGTGTTAAAGCTAACTCTGTAGCCCAGGCTAGCTTAAACTCATCATCACTCTCCTGGTTAATACGTTTCAGCTAAATCAGTTCTAAATGAGATGTCTCCAAAAGAAATAGAGATGCAAAACCCTAACTAACATCTCTCACCATAAAATAAAATCTCCAGTGCTAGGAATGGGTTATATATATTTGAGTTGTTGACCCAGGGTTCACCATGGAAACCCCCAAACAGCCAGGCTATTACCAAGACTATTTGTAGCTCTTCTTAAAGTGATAGTAAGGTTGTGAGTGCAAATGTTTGTGTCTTAGCATATGTATGTGTTCCTCATTGTAAGGATATAAATCATACTTTACACTTACTTTCTTGCGTTTCGAAGGCTTTGTGCCTGTGTCGAGGAAGCCCGACCAGCCACAATGAGGGGAGCATATGATGGATGAGTGATGTGCCTTGCCAACATTATACCACCCTTTGAGTCCTGTGAACATAATATTAGAGAACTGGGTCTTCTAGACCTTGTTGAGTGGCCCCAGATGATACCACAAATAGCGAGAAAGAATATTTCCTTTCAAGCTCAATTCATTTTTCAAAATTATAAGCAAACCAGTTCTTATGCTATTTTAGTCATAGAGGGTTTGGGTGCCCTGTTATGAAACAATAGGTAATACAGATGATATTGCAGAAGAAGGTTTCTTTTACACCGAAAAAAGGTTAAACGTAATTCTTCATGGCGAAACGTTTCCTTTACGGTCTTCTATACTAAACGTTAAACTTTGACAATACTAACGTACCACGAATTGTCTAGCTTTGACAGTAAATTTCCATATGTCCGTCTAGATACTCTTACTCAATAGTTCTACGACACAAACAGACCACTTTCCACTATGTCCATTGAGCATAGAACGTTGATGTCGTAGAAAGAGTCAGGGCTATATCATTTTGTCCAATAGAGCCACGATAAAGCAATGCATCATAATTTTCCTGAAAATGTGGATAATGCAAAAGCTAACTTGTTTCATTCAGCTCCTGACCACTTTCAGTTTGGTCTGATTTTCCCTCTTGTTTCTCTAAGGATTTGTTGTCAGTGACTCTTGACCAAGAAGCCAGGGGAATCAGAAAGCATTCTTGGATGCACTGGCAAAATTTTTTTACCATATAGCATTCAATGTATCCTACCCATATCTGAATTCCTTGTGAAGGGTAGTCACTGGGGGACAAAGAAAAAGAGCTATTTTGGAAAAGTCAGAGAACCAGTTTGTTACACGTCTTGGTTAATTCAAGGTGGCTCAGTTCAATCTCATGAGTGTATGGAATGTGTGCTTTAGCTAGTAGGTAAGAAGCTTTTATAGCATCCTACAATTGTGTCTATGAAGCTGGAAAGTTATGTGAAAAAGATATACAAAGTTTTATGTAGTCCTATATATCTGGTTTCCATCTATTAGCTACATTCTTTCTTCAAATATTTGACTATTTGCTTAAGAATACATAGAATCATACAGGAAGAACACTCTAAACTTGTTAATTTTACAAAGAGCTGTGCTCATCATGTGTGTGTTGTTTGTGCAAGTGTGTAAATATGATCTCTCTCTTTGTCTCTTTGCATGTGTGTGAGAGAGAGAGAGACAGAGAGGCAGAGAGACAGAGACAGACAGATACAGAGATAGAGACAGAGACAGAGACAGAGACAGCATACTCATCCTGCATGCATGCAGTCCCTAATAACATCATCCTTTGTGGCCTTTGTATATTTAAAATTTGGAGAAAGGAGTGCATTATTTAAATTGAAAATTTAAATGAGGTATGGTGCAAGTCCGATGTGTCAAGCAGCCCAATTCAAATAATTTTAATGTTTGGGTTTATCCAAAGCCTCAATATCCCTTTCAAAGACATTAAACATCATTGCTAACAGAGACTTCATAATTTTCAATTTCTAATAGATAAGAATCTTTAATGTTCAAAGGTCCTGGAAAATACCATTTGCCCTGAGCCTCATTAATCTGTTTCTTAGTGAAAGAGCCATAGACCAAACACCTGGGTGATAGCCCACCTGTCTCTGCTGCTGACAGACTTTGATGCATTAAGCAAGTCATAATCTCCTGTCCCTCCTGCTTTTGTTTGTTTGTTTCTCGAATCTTGTAACCATCTGGCTTTGTTACTGGTCCACATCATACAGTAGATTAAGGGAGATGAAAGTGAATATAGAGGGTATTTAAAGGAAAAGGCTCTAAACAACAGTTTCAAATGGTTTATATTTAGTTTAAATGCTATAATGTGAGGAATGTTATATACAATATACACTTATATATGAACTATATGCATATGCATTTGTTCTAGTAACAAATGTTACTAGATCAGGTTAAGTGATTTTATTTCACAACAATAATGAGGTGACTTACATAATAATCCTGTTTTCATTTGGGTTTAGAAGAATCACGACTGGATATATTTGATAAAGGTAGAGTATGCCTGTGTACCTTTGTGTGAATGGTATCACCGAGAACAAAAGTTTACAATGGGGAAATTTGTGAGTATTAATTTAAAATGGCAGGATTTCAATACTCCAGAAACTGAGGTGTTTTTTGTTTGATTATTTTTTGTTTTTTGTTTTGTTTTGTTTTTGTGAAATAGCATCTGCTGGTACTGAGGACATAGGGACTTACTCTCAAACTCCTGGGCAGGCTTCCTAGTGAAACTCTGGATTAAGTAAGTGCATTTTTCTTTCCTAGTTAGCATTATTTAGTTAGCATAGTTAGAAGTCTTTTCAGCAAGGTAGGGTTACCTATTTTTCTGAAATCAGTTAGAAACTCTCATTTTATATCCCACACCTATAGTGACTTAGCACACAATTATGGACTAAGGCTCATTCTCTACCTATCCCTAAACCACTTTTATCTATCTATCTATCTATCTATCTATCTATCTATCTATCTATCTATCTATCTATCTATTTATTTAAAATAAGTAGAGATGAGATTTGCTAATGTTCCCAGTGAGGGAGGTTGTAGGTAGTGCCTCTTTAATGGTCTACTATTCTTGTGACAACCGAATGAGTTCTTTAGTTCCCTATTTCCTAGAGAAAATAGGACCCTGTCACTAAATGAGAGACTTGGAATTGTGAAGCCCGAGGACATGGAGATATATTCCAAAACTGCTGCTGATTTCATGGGTTCTTGAAAAGGAATATTTTTTTCAGACCTTAAATTGATTCAGAAAATGAAACACATGTTAGTCTTTAAAGAGTAGGCATTTTAGTGCTAGGCAGAAGTAAAACGATGTTTTTGAGTTCAGGTAAAATGTCACAATAATTTTTTTCTGGTGATATAGCCAACTATCAAGTGGAAATATGTGCAAGAAATTTGGATATTCTATATGATTGACCCATGTTTTTTGTTTTAGTTTAAAAGTTAAAAATAAAAGTATTATTAAGAATTTTTTATCAATATCCCTTATTTTCAACTGTAAGACCATAATAATAGGCTTCTTTAAAAAAAAAAAAAACAGTAATTTTCTCTAGCTCCTTCCTTGGGAACCCTGTGTTCCATCTAATAGCTGACTGTGAGCATCCACCTCCATGTTTGCCAGGCATTGGTATAGTCTCCCACGAGACAGCTATATCCGGGTCCTTTCAGTATTATCTTGCTGGCATATGCTATAGGGTCTATGTTTGGTGGCTGATTGTGGGATGGATCCCTGGCCAAGGAAGGAGCTAGAGAAAGTACCCAAAGAGCTGAAGGGGTCTTCAACCCTATAGGTGGAAGAATAACATGAACTAACTAGTACCCCCTGAGCTCATGTCTCTAGCTGCATATATAGAAGAGGATGGCCTAGTTGGCCATCATTGGGAAGAGAGGCCCCTTGGTCATGCAGACTTCATATGCCCCAGTACAGGGGAACGCCAGGGCCAAGATGTGGGAGTGGGTGGGTAGGGGAGCAGGGCCGGGAGGTGGGAGGGTATAGGGAACTTGCTGAATAACACTTGAAATGTAAATGAAGAAAATATCTAATAAAAGTTGGAAAAAAACAGTAATTACCTGTGTATAGCTGATATTGTAAACCCTATTTTTATATAATTATATCATGAGGACATTCTGATGGATCCACAATAGAAGGATATATACTTTTTCAAGTATAAATGGTATAAGTTTGAGAATTGAATGCTCAATTTAGGAAACTCAGATTGTAACTTCAATTTTTTCAATCCAAGTTTGTTGTTGGTTACTAATTTAATATATAGCCTCATTTTAATTAGATAATCAACCCAAATAATTATTATTAATAATAATAGCATAATTTTGTTGTATGCTTTTAATTCAATATTCCAAATACAAGATCAAGTCACAAGCAGCAAGGTGAGTTGACTATTGTTAGAGGAGATAAAAATCAAATTTCCATCCTTGGCTCACTGTGATATATTCACAAGATATTTCAATTTATTCTTTCCAAATTGGCTCAGATTTTCCTTTTACCACTTCTTACAAACAGATTCACTGTTTTTCTTTGTGCTCCACTCTCTACCCTTTCCTTTCTATTGTTTTGTGTATATATACAGCATAAACCAACCTGAGCAATTTCTTGTTAGCATTTTATACAAATACTATGTTAAGAGGTTTTAGGTGTTAGGGATGTTCAATTTCAGAAACTGCTGGATGTATAAACAGTATGTCATTTTTTAATTTAAAAGCTTCATTAAAATGTTCATTCATTCATTCATTCATTCATGTCTGTAAGATATTGATTTTTTCCCCAACTACTATAAGTCTTGTTTTGTCTTGTCAAGTGACATGGGTCACTGAGAATTCAGTACTTTGGAATATTTGGTCATTATTGACCTGACGAATTTAGAAGTAACCTTTAAGAGGTTGTCTTTATTTCCTATTAGGGATTCAGGCATTTGTTTATCTCTATGTATATCCTTAGGTTTCAGTACAGAGAAGTGCTTCACTGATGATAATCTGTTCTCATTCCTTATCTAATTAAAAAAAATCAATTCTGGTTTCATGCATGCATGCCTGTGTATATGGAGGTAAGCTATTGTATTTGGTATAAAAACAAATGAAAGCATTGTCCCCATTTAACTGTTGCTATTCAAGTACTCTGCAACATACAACTTTCAATCCACTGACTTAATGGTTCTTAACTTCCAAACAAGTTATACGAAGATCCAAGGTCCCAATTCAATATAGACACATTTTCAGTGTTCAAATATAATCAGCCACATCATTAGTCAACAATAAATGGCCCTTTGTATTTTGCTCTTTTGGGTGTAACTTATTTATTTTCATAAATATACAGACATTTCTGTGTAGCTAATAGTCTACATAACAAATATATCATAAGAACCTGCCCCTAATGTCTGGGCACCGTTTTAAAACAATGAGGTTATGATCTCTTGGGATGGGGCCCTATCATAGGTAGCCTATCTCTAAATTTTTATGGTTATCACAATTCAGAAATCCACCAGTTCTCCAAATAGCACACAGATAGGAACAAAACCTAGCCAAAAGACTGTAAAAGAATTAATACACAAATGTCTTCTTCCAAATAAAATTTCTCTCAATTATACAATACATTTCTTTAACTTTTAGAATGACCCGAAGAAAATAAGGTCCTCTAAACCAACACAATCAACCCACATATGACTTCAGGGAGCATGCACAGAGCTCGCATGGGTCTACACCAGTCTTAGTGCATATCTTAGTGATGAAAGGAAAAGTGAAGACACCCTCCAGACCTTGCCCAGACATTCGCTCCAATTGGCAATCAGTTGGAAATGAGAATTTAGTTTCCTCCAAAGGAGTCTTACTGGGAAAATAATCTGCTCTTAAGGTTAAATTGGGTGGCCACAGTAAGTGGCCAGCAGAAAGCCAATGCAATGGCATGTTTGGAGGTTCCCTGTCTCATAATGTCATGTCAAGGTCTTCCTTTTTGTTAAAACGATTTACACACACACACACACACACACACACACACACACACACACACACACATTCAATCTTCTTTTTATCCTATAGATCATTTTCCTGTATTATTCCTTCCAGGTTATTGGTTTTACAGGATTCTTGGATGAAGAAGTGGAGCTTTGTTACTGTGTCTTTTTTTTTTTTTTCTTTCCTTGGACTCTTTTCCTTCTGTTTGTTTTGTTCAATTCCAGTGTGTTATTTTTATGTCATTTACTTTATTTTATTATTATCCCATAGACGTCTGCTTGTTTTCTGCTGAAAGAGAGAAAGGGATGGAACCATGTGGGTGGGGAGGTGGGAGGGCCAGGGAGGTATAAGGAGAAGGGGAACCATGGTCTTAATATGTGATACGAGGAAAAAAATCTGATTTCAATAATCAACAATATGAACTAACCAGAACCCCCAGAACTCATGTCTCTAGCTCCATATGTAGCAGAAGATGGCCTAGTCGACCATCATTGGGAAGAGAGACCCCTTGGTACTGCAATCTTTATATGCCCTGATACAGGGGAACTCCAGGGCCAAGAAGTGGGAGTGGGTGGGCCGGGGAGCAGGAGGGGGAGTGGGGAGGGGACTTTCGGAATAGCATTTGAAATGTAAATTAAGAAAATATCTAATAAAAGAATTGGAAAAAAATAAAAGTATAAAATCTAAAAAAAAAAAAAAAAATCACTGCCAGAACTAAACAATCAAAAACTTACTGTAGTTGGCTTGGTATTAGAGTGGCTTCTAGATAAATTTCCATAGGTATTGGCCAACACTGTAGATAAGTTATTTAGGTACAGTATTTAACTTAAGAAGATCAAATTGGTAAAGGCCATGCCTGTTAGTGTAGAAACACTTTGTGGCAGCCATGGGAAGTGCAAGTTTAAAACCTTCAATATAATTGCTGAATTATCTGCATGCCTCCTGCCCATGGGTTTTCCAAACCAAATATTACTTTAAATTTATCTCTGCATTTGGCCATTAAGGTGCCTCTACAAATGATATTTACTACCATTTGAAATAAAAGTGCTGAACTCCTACATAGTCAATGCCACATGGTGACCTGTCTTTACGTTTGTCGATACCTATCATCTTGTTATTTGATCTTTTCTAGTCTTTAGCAGAAACTGATGTAAACAAACAGAATTCTTGGAGGCATGTCTTAGCAATATAGTCAGAACAACATTAGAAAAGGATGTTCTTTCCATTATGATGGCAATATGCTTCAGGCATTCAGATGACAGGAGTTTCCAGAACTGTACCCCTCCTTGCTAGGTATGAGAACTCCAGCACAGTGTCCAACCTTCTACAACTCAGGTTCAGTTGTACAATTGCATTCTACCTCCAAAAAATAAAAGTGTGAAGAATTCAACCACAGTCTTGGCACATAGTCTTGGCTACAGTTGACATTTTACTCTAACTTGTCTTAGTGTTTCCTGAAGAGTGTTACTATTGTGCTATTAAGGCTGGAGAGATGCCTCTGCATTTAAGAACATCTTTTACTCTTTCAAAGGGCCTGGGTGAATACAGTGCATCATAAACATCTGTGACTCCATTTCTAAAGGACTAGACATCCTCCTCTCATCTCTGAGAGAAACCATCATGCACATGTTTCATATATATTTATATTTCATATTTATATTTATATATATTTCATATATATATAAAGACATTCATACAAGTAAAATAAATATTTTAAAAAGTTGCTCTAAACTGATCAAATTGTAGCTATGGTCTGGCATTTTCTATTTTTCATGCATTGTTAGAAAGAGGAAAATATATTAGCACAACTGAAACCTGAAAATATCATTAGCATAACTTAAATCTGGAAACCTAAGGCCATGAGTTTTAGAATTTAACTGTTTTCAATCAGAAAGCCTTTTCCTACTTCATGAAATTGTGTAATAAAGTAATTATCACAATGATTTTCTGAAAGTTCTCTTTCTGTCTATATAGAGAGGTCTATATAGATCTCTCTATATATAAATGTATGTGTTTATATATAAACATATACACACATATATGTAAATATATTCAATGCACTCCCACATGTGTATATGCATATATTTATTCATGCATACAAAAAATTTTTATGTATTAAGTATGCACAATTCACATTTCATTTTTAAGACCATTATAAGTAGGATTGGCTACAACAAAAGATGCATGTCAGTAGCAGTTTATAATGTATCTTGATAATTTCTGTAAAGAAAAAAGGAACTAGCAATATTGGAGCAACAGCAAGAGGCATTTTTGAACATACTGGTTGCTGTCTCCCCAGTGTAGGACACATGAGTAATGAAAGGGTTAATGGGAGTTTTCAAACAATACTTTCTTTAAGTGCCAGTGGTTTTTATGGCTTGTTGGAATCAGAATCCTTACCATTCTATTTCCCCTGTGACTTGTCCACGTAGTCTAGCAACTGTGGCTCTGTACCTTGGATTAGCAAACACGAATTAACAATGCTTCAGTTGACCTTAAGTTGTCCTACATACAAAGCAATACAAATAATACTTTTTACTCTTATAGCTATCAAGTTTTAGCAGAGTGTTATTTTTGGCAGCAAGTGGCCTTTGACATTACTCTGGGATGACTTCCTTTGGCTGCATCAACCTCAGGTCACTGGAGGAGAACAGAAGATTTGAGGCTGACAGAAATGAAGAGGTGACTTGTGGGCCAGCGCTTCAAAGCAAGGAGTGGGTGCATGAAGAGCCATGTTCCTCAGCTGGATCTCTAAGCCCACATTTCTTTCCTTCAAGGAGCCCACAGTGTTCACAAAGCATGAAAAGCTTCCAATCTGTTTCTGACACTTAAAAAAAAATGTCTTAAATTAAGAATTTCTCTCAAATGCAGAGTTTCTCAATTTAGGATGAAATGGATAATTAGAATGTAATGAACATACTAATTCAAATGATTTCATTATGTTATAATGCTAACTGGTAGGGCTTTTGTATGTTTTATATACTTCTTGATTTTTGAGGGGGAAGGGTTGCTTGGTTTTTAAGATATTAAATTGTGGTTACTTTTTTTTTTCAAATACATTCTGATCAAATTTTTATCTGTTGAGAGATAGAGTTTTAAAAAAATCCTTAGTGTACTAAAGTTTAAGGCTGCACATCAGATTATATTATTAAATTGATATTTTTCAGTCTCAAAAAAAAGAGCTAGCGGATTATCTGAGAACAGGGACAATTCCTTTTACTTTTATGAACTAATATTAATAAGTGCTATACCAAGGGAGCTGATTGTGTATGAAAGTGTACTGTTTTAGTATGACATCAGATTCACTTTTGTTGAATACATGAAGTCAAACATTTAAAACAATCATTAATAACCATTTATCAACAGTCAGTTTTTCTAGTATGATGTGTTAGGTTTTTCCCCACAACTGTGAAATGTCCTTTACGTAATTGTGACACTTGTCTTCATCACATTTTATCCTCAAATTGCCTTGTTCTGAGAGATCTGAAGAGAGCCAGATAAGTGCACCTTCTTCCTGTCCTTTGGAAGGAGCTGCTGTGATGTCTACATCTTAAGTGGCAAGGCTCAACACAGTCTTATTCTGACATTTTGTTGTGAATCTTCCCTTTCAACAGCATTCCCCATGACAGGGTGCTGTGCTTAGATTTCTGGGTGCAGACACATTTGGGTTTCTGATCCTAAGTTTCATGTTGAACAAAATCTATTCAGTAAATTTTCTTTCAAAACTTAGCATCATGTCTGTAAAGAGTAATTTATTTAGTGCCTAAGAGAATTCAGAAGTCAGACAGATATATGCATATGGCTTTAAACCAAAACCAAAACAAGAACCTGTTCAAGGCCATTTTGTTAAACTACATCACTTTGCTTATAGTTTGTTTGTACAGCCAAAGTTTATGTTTTTAAAAATATCTGTTTTAGAAAGAGTTTCAAACAGGAAAATTGTGCAAATCATTTTTTTGAGTGAATCTAGATCTCATTAAGGTGATGGGCTTTCTTCTCTTACTGCTGTTTCTTTTCCTTATGAGTGCTGTTCTCTTGCTCTGATATCTTTCCCATGTTTGTAAGATTCCGGTCGACAGTTACACATATTTATGATATTTTTAAATGAAAGCATAATTGTCTTAAAAAGATTAAAATTTTCTAGCAATATAATTTTATCTAAGCAAAATGATTATAATCATTTTTATAAATTTTATAGTTAGTGCAGAAATTTCAGATAGAAATTTTCAATTCATCAAATATTATAATCTGTCATTTGTGTGCTACCATTCCTGTACTGCCTGTCAACCTATCTTTCCTATCATCTCTTTGTCTGTCTATCTATCTATCTATCTATCTATCTATCTATCTATCTATCTATCTATCTATCTATCTATCTATCTATTATCTATCTATCTATCTATCTATCTATCTATCTATCTATCTATCATTTATCTATCTATAATGTAGCTATCTATAATGTATCTATCATCTGTCTGTCTGTCTATCTGATTATCTATCTACCTATCATCTATTTCTCTATCATCCACCTGTCTGTCTATTGACCTGTCATCTACTTATCTATCCTTTATCACATTTATATAGATTATATAACATATTGAGTGTATATTTCCACATATACTCTACTCTTAAAAGCATTACAGTTTCTCATGAATTTCATCATGAACTGAGATTTATTTTCCCTTTAGTGGTGCTTAATCATGATCTTATTTTATTTTGGCTTCTCTACATTAAATTTCAGCAAATTAATTTTTGCCATAAATGCAGAAACTCCAAATGAAGAGCATATATTAAACGATGGTTTCTAGTGTTTGAGCTTCATACGACTGTGTTGTGGTGGGTACTTTGATGGAGCAATAGCTGCCTGTGGGCTGTGGGGATGGCTCACTCCTCCATGTGGTTCTATGACCCAAGGTCTCTGATGAACAGAATGCTGCTGCTTGAAGTTTATATTTTTTTCTGTTTTGATTTATTTAGAAACTGGTGGAGATTAGAAACAAAAGAACTGCTGATTTAATGCAAACTCTCTCTTATAGTTCCAACTTCATATTAAAAAGTCACTTAGTGATGGGGGATTCCAAAATATTTATTTTAATAATGAAATTTCATTTGAGTTCTAGATTGGCTAATTTGATATCTGCTCAGAATTAAGAGTTGCAAATTGCTTTTTTTGTTATGTATTCTGAAGTTTTTCATACTAGCTAGTTACATTGTTTCATTATAATAGTATGAGATGCTTGCTAAGGGCTTCCTACTTCATATGTGTTGCAGCAGCTTTTAGTTTTTAAAACAACCTATCATGCAGTATAAACCATTTTTCTACTTTTCCCTTCTGGGAATAGGAAACAACCAGGCTGTATGTCTAAGTTTGGTGCATCTTCATTGTGTATACTCAGTGAAGACGAAAACTACAGAATAATCGAAAAATGCAACCAGACTTGTTCATTCTTCTCTCTGAAGAAAAGAATACTGTTTATTGTAAAGAAGTCAGAGCTGCTAGGGATGTCATTTGTGTAATGAGATTATGTCTACTTGATTTGTTAAAGGACACAGAAAAAACATTCCTACATGTTTACTTTTGTTTTGTAAAGGGCTACCAAGAATATAGTGGTGAAGATAAAGTTTGTGTTCTCCTGTCAAGTGTGATGCTAATTTTATAGCATATCACATAAGCTACTTTTATTTTTATTTTCAAATGGCTATGATTTTAAAACAGCCTTCAGTAAGAACAGGGATTTTTATTTCATGAGTCAAGTATATTTAAGTTTTATAGTTTCTATGAATTAAAATGAACATTTCAGATGGTGAAAACGTTTCAGATGTTTTGATGTCTTCGTTTTTATAAAATGAGACTTGACAGTACAGTCTCCATCTTATCATTGAAACAAAGTCCTTTGAGTTTTACTGCAGTAATATTAGATTTGATTGCCATTCTATTTTCTGCTTTTACATACTAGGCAAACAAAGCAAAAACACTATCTCACTACCAGAAGTTTGGCTTACTTTGACAGTATGTATACAAATATAGCTTGTATCTTTCTATCTGTGCAGCAAATGACATCAGATAAACAATAGAAAATTGTACTTTCATATATTGATGTCTTAAAATGCAAAAGTTTCGTGTTTCACCTAATAATCCTACCCACTGGCACTCATTGATTTATAAATGATTTATAATATGTTTTATAGTAAAAATGTAAATCAATATATGGCAACTTGACATTAGTAATGAATGAATTCATTATTCATAAGCTGGCTCAGGAATGGAGACCTCAGTGAACTTATTGATTTAGGTAATTATTATTGGTTTCAGTAAAGATATATAAACCCTAAAACATAAACACAATGAACATGATGAGGCTGTGTTGTGTGATTGTGATAGCAGACTAGGCTGACAGTCAGTAAATTAGATGAGGTTGTGCCAGGAATGGCTTGTGCCCAGGAGATGTATTTGAACCAGAATTGCATCCCATAAGACAGGGTCACTGATGTTTGGCGGCATCATCAGGCTGAAAGTACAGTTCTATTGATTGGATCTGCAATATCAGAGGCGGAGGAAGAGACTAAGTGGCCTCCTGGAGAATTATACCAATGTGGGGCTTCTGAAGAACTGGAGACATGTCTAGGATCGGAAGAGCAGTACTCAATGTCCAAGTTTAGAACACAACACTGCCAGTTAGATTTCTTCTTCGCTTATCCTCTTCCTCAGTTATAACTCCTTAGGAGTAGGTCCTCTCAATAGAGGAAAGGAAGGAAAGCGGGCACAGGACAGGGGGAAAGGGATCAAAACAGATATTCTTTTTCATCTCAGTGTTTGAACCCAGAACTATTTTGTTGTTGTTGTTGTACTATTTGTTTGTTTGTTTTTCAAGACATGGTTTCCTCCCAGAACTAATGATGATGGAACAAGTGAGCACCTCATGGGATAAAAAAGCTTGTTACTAAATGTCATTTGGTAGTATTCGTAGTCTGTAAGTTAACAGACTTCAGGACACAGAGAAGATTTCAGATAAAAGGGAAGAGAAGAATCACTGTGTACGAGGAAGTTGGAACATGCATTGGTGGGAAAAGATATGTTTGTTTCATGTTGTATCTCATGGGATGTTATTTCCCAGGACATATATTCTAAGATACATGTAATTGAGAGTGTGACATTTAGTGTCTTCATCCATTGAACTATTCCATGGTCTACAAAACCACATTTTTTTTCTTTTCTGTCCTAAAGAGGATAATTTGTGCCTTTTGGATCTCTCATCCTAGCTACTGTAACAAGTACTGAGTTTGAAGTTACTGTTTTGTTTTGATGAAAAAAATGCTAGCCTTTCTTTAAGAGGATGATTATCAGAATTAAAAAATTCAGAATGTCATAGTGATTGGAGATTTTATTTTCGACTGTGGCTGGCATGAATACATAGGCTGTATCCGTGTGTGGTGGTACACATCTATTATCCTGGCATTTGCAAGGCAGAGAAATGAGATTGAAGACAGCCCAGGCTATATAGTGAGATTCTGTCTCAAAAAATATAGGCATTATTTTACTCTTTAGATTTAGTTTGCTATTCAAAAGTTGGAAACACCAGAAAATCTCAAAAACTTGAACTTTTTTTTTCTCTTTCTTTCTGTGTTCTACAGAACAGAACCAGTGAACTCATAAGAAAGTAGGAATAGAGATCTTACATATTCTCTGGCAGCTCTTCACTACCCTGTGACTTTGGCATATGACTTTTGTTGTTGTTCCGTTCACTTGCACTAGTCATGATATTGGGATAAACACTAATTGAATTATGATTATCTCTTCATTTTAGAAATGTCAATCTGTGTTGAGTTTGAATTTTCTACCATAATGTCATACATCATTTGAAAAAAAGGAGCTAAATCAATTGAGAAGACTGTGTAACTGTAACGTGGTAACTGTTGCTAGGGAAACAATTCTGTCATAAGCATTTTGGTGATGGGTGAATTTAAATCAAGGTGGTTTTCAAAGAGAAATAATAGTATTAAATGAAGTATATAGTTTTTTTCTGTAAATGCAAAACGAAACCATGTGTACCACATGCATTATGGCAAAAATTTGGGGATCTATTATATCAAATGTACAATTAAATAGTTATATGTCCCTTTTGTGTATAGGACAGAAAGAGCAAAATTTTCAAACTAAATTAAGTAGCTTTCCACATATACTAATAATGTAATGAATGTGAATATTTAGGAAAAAATTCAACTACTATGTATAAGAATGATAAGAGATCTCCTCTCACTGATGTCCAACAAGGCCATCCTCTGCTACATATGCAGCTGGAGCCATGGTTACCTCCATGTGTACACTTTGGTTGGTGGTTTGGTCCTGAGAAGGCTCGATGCCCCAGTGTAGGGGAATGCCAGGACAGGGAAGCAGGAGTAGGTGGGTTGGTGAGCAGCGGTAGTGGGGATGGGATAGGGGATTTTCAAAGGGGAATCCAGGAAAGGGGATAACATTTGAAATGTAAATAAAGAAAATATCTACAAAAAAGAATGATAATTGGTAAGAGAGATGTGTACTTAGTCCTTATTGTTTTTTCTCTTTATACATCATTCTTCTGGTAATAATACTTCTAATGCAATGTGCAAAAATGGAAGTTTGCAAAAATATACAAACATGAAAATATGAAAGAATTTTAAGCAGAGTCCCCTTGTAATAATGGGACAGTGCTTCTGCTAAATAGCATAGGCTATCAAAAATTAAATCTCAGTATGAGGTATGGGTTACTCAGTTTTGAGTCCCATAGATGTTTCTCTCTAAAATCCCTACAGGCACGACACACTATTGAATGCATGAACTTCTAGAGGCTGTAGATATATGTTCAAAGCACATAAAGATTATATCAGTTGAAACCATGTCATGGAAGCTGGATGATCTCCTGAAACTCCATCACTAGATGACGATATATTAGAAACTGAAGGTTACTGGTAGGAAGGATGCTTAGACACAACAGGACTGACTCACATGTGAGCTCACAGAGACTTAGGAAGCATGCGCAAGGCCTGCATGGGTCTGCACTAGAGAGGGCCCAATAGCTGAAAGGGCAGATAGACATAGGATCTCATCCCTAACCCAGAAACTATCTTCCAATAATACTCATAGGCACATAAATAATTAATTTTCTCCAGGGACCCTCACTGGGGATGAAAACCAACTATTCCTAAAGGTAGGCCATGTCCCCAGCAGTAGACAGCCAACAGAACAAGTACTCAATGGCTGTAATACAGCAATCTGAATTTTACAAGCATAACAATTATAACAAGCAATTCTAGGCTTCCCAGGGTCATAAGAGAGAAGCTTTGACTATGTCTAGCCAATTATAAACAAGAATACATAATTATCAACACATTTGTAATATAGCAATGTAAAATTTATAAGCACAATAGTTATACCACTGTTACTCATTAAATTACAGAAACAGGAGCATAAACAATTAAGTATATTAATTTTAGGTACAGTGAATTGAGTAACAGTCGATATTGGCAGCAACAATGGAAACAGAAAAGCCAGTTAGCAACTCATGATTTACTACATAATGTGGAAACACGTATTAAAGGATGAAGGCTGGGTAAGAGAATGGGCATTACCAGAAGTTGTCAATCACAATTCTTTACCATATAAATGGTGTCTTGGTAGCACATAAATGTAATCCTGTCTCTGGGAGTCCGAAGAGGATGATGAATAGTAAGTATGAGTCCAGAATGGACTACACAGAGAGATGTTCCATCAAAACAACAACCAGCCACATAACAATGAAAAGACATCAATGTTAAGATAATGAAAAGTTTGAAATGTTAGAGACATTTTTTGCCATAGGCGTCATAAGGCAGATAATCAAGAAATTCAACAAAGAAACTTTAGCAATTCTGTGATTACCATTTTTTGACAACCTTTAGAATTTCAGGATGTTTTATTTTATGTTTATAATGCTTTATGCCGTTTGACAGCAAAAGCAAGTTAGTGACCGGCAGATATTTGAAGATAATATTTTTAAGACAGTAGATAAAGTGTCCATGGGAATTAATAACTCAAGTTATAAAGTAAGGACAAAATATCAGATTTATAATGACTAAAATAAAAACCATTTTCCTTGGATTGAAAGTTGTGTAGGACCATTGCAAATTAAGAACATAAATATTAATAGATCTGTCACTTTATATTTAAATGTATATAGGAATACACACATATATCATTTTCTCATTTGCATGTTTATATGCAAAGACAAAGTGAACTAATACAGAGTGGCTGCCTAGCTTTTAAAATGCTGTATAAATGGAAAACTAAAAACCATTAACAATAGATCAATTGCATACACTATATAAAATAATCTACCATTATTTGAAAGCTACTATGTATAAAATAATGAAGTTGGCTTCAAATGCAGAAATGAAAGCCATAAATTGGTATAGCTTTTATCAAAATACTTTAAAAAATTTAAAAATACAAAGTAGAGTTGTTTAAATTGGAAAAAAAGCATGTTAATATCTGAAATATGTATGTGTTGAACATCAATAAATTTAAGTGCATTTCTGAAATGAATATGGCATATTTTTATATAAAGAGAAAGAATACTCATTTTACTATCTTAAAGTCATATTTATAAACACATTATTCACTTATCTCCAGGAATAGTAACAAGAATATATTTCTTTTACTAATGATTTGTTCGATAGTATATTGGTACAATTTTTCCAGAGGGTTTCATGATGAAAGACTTCCTTCATAAATTGTATTTCCTTTGTGTTATTGGACAAACTAAGCCTCCATAAGTGAGAAATATACAAGACAAAGTAAATGTACATTCAGCTGAGATTTTATAAATTCATATTCATGAATGAGAAGTGATGAAATGAAGTTAAAAATCAAAAAACTGACTTTAATCATTTCCCCAGGCAGAGTTTGTCTTCCCTGTCAACTTCAGCCACTGAGTATATTTCCTTCCTCACTGTATTATATATTCTAAAAGTCCCACAAGGCTTTTTGTTCATTCAAACTGTATTTATCTAATGCCTAACATATGTCGGGCACCCTACTAGGTGTTAGAACAGCTGCTAATATTATGACATGTACTTCTAAGCTCCAGAAATTTGACTTTTAGTAGCAAAAGAAAGCATATGTTTTTGCTCCTGGTGGGTTAGGGGCAGCCATTTACTTCTTATTTATGAAGATTTTTCATAATTAATTTCCTTACAGCTCAGAATTTTGCTTTTGCCTGTGGTTATAATTGTGCTCTTCTCTTCCACCTAAATTGTAGGTATCTCCATTGAAGAAACTAGGACAGAGATGTTTATCCAGGCCACCATTCCCTCTCCTTCTGAACAAGGCTTGTCCTCTAAACTCCCACTATGACACAATTGTTTATAGGCTTCCATGTAGAAGGCTGTGTTTGTTTAGATAACATAAGTTTTACCCTCAGAGCAGTGTTTCTTGTGCATGCTGCAGTACAATATTGTTGAGAACTTCTCTAGAAGATCTCCATGTTATATAATGGGAACTCTTATTTTCCCCTGTTTCTTTTTCTCCCAAGTATAGGTTAAAAATCATTCCAGAGTCTCAGTGGGGTTATTAAGGTATTTTGTGTGTGTGCGAAAAAAATTATCTATCTATCTATCTATCTATCTATCTATCTATCTATCTATCTATCTATCTATCTATCTATCTATCTATCTATCCTCCAGAGTTTATTCCACTCTGGGTCTACCCTCCAATTGTACCACATTCCATACTTCCTCCCTGGCCCAATCTCCAAGAGGTTGTCTCCACCTCCTACCCCCCCACCCCACCAGACCTCTAAATTCCCTGGAGCCTCCAGTCTCTTGAGGATTAGGTGCATTATTTCTGAATGAGCCCAGATCCAGCAGTCCTCTGCTGTATATGTGTTGTGGGCTTCATAACAGTTGGTGTAAGCTTCCTGGTTGGTGGTTCAATGTCTGAGAGATCTTGGGGAACCAGGTTAATTGAGACTACTGGTCCTCCTACAGGGTCACCCTCCTCCTTAGCTTCTTTTAGCTTTCCCCTAATTCAACCACAGGGGGCAGCAGCTTCTGTCCATTGTTTGGGTACAAATATCTGCATCTGACTCTTTCAGCTGCATTTTGGGTTTTTCAGAGGGCAGTCATGATAGGTCCCTTTTTGTGAGCTTTCTGTAACCTCAGTGATAGAGTCAGGCCTTGGGACCTCCTCTTGAACTGGAACCTACTTTGGGCCTGTCCCTGGACCTTCTTTTCCTAAGGTTACTCTCAATTTCCATCCCTGCAGTTCTTTCAGACAGGAACAATTATGAGTCAGAATTTTGACTGTGGGATGGACCCTGTCTCCCTCATTTGATGCTATGTCTTTCTCCTTGAGGTGGGCTCTATAATTTCCCTCTTCCCACTAAGGTCTCTCCTTTTGAGTCCTGAGAATCTCTCATCTCCCAGGTCTCTGTTGCATTCTGGAGGGTTCCCCCAACCTCCTCCCTCCCAAGGTTGCCTGTTTACATTCTTTCTGCTGGCCCTCAGGACTTCAGTCCTTTTCCCTCACCCAATACCAGATCTGGTTCCCCTCTTCCTCCTGCCCCTGTCTACTTTCCCTCCCAGGTCCCTCCCTCCCATCCCCTTGTGGTTGCTTTGGGCCCATCAGCATGTTGACCTTTTGAGTTCTGTGGACTGTACCTGCCATATTCTGTTCTGTTTTTTCTTTGTTTGTTTTTAGTTTTTTGGTTTTTTAAAAAATAATATCTACTTTTTAGTGAGTACATACCATGCATGTCCTTTTGGTTCTAAGTTACCTCACTCAGGATGATATTTTCTAGTTCCATCCATTTCCTGCAAAACTCAGGATGTCCTCGTTCTCAATAGCTGAGTAGTATTCCATTGTGTAAATGAACCACATTTTCTGTATCCATTTTCTTTCCTGGGAAATCTGGGTTGTTTCTAGCTTCTGGTTATCACAAATAAGGCCTCTGTGAACATAGTGGAACACTTGCCCCTGTGGCATGGTGGTGCATCTTTTCACCATTATATTATCAGGAGTGGTATTGCTGGGTCTTAATGTAAATCTATTTCCAATTTTCTGAGGAACCACCACATTGATTTTCAGAGTGATTGTACCAGTTTGCAACCCCAACCACAAGGGAGGAGTGTTCGTTCCTCTTTCTCTACATCCTCTCCAACATGTGTTGTCACATGAGGTTCTGATCTTAGCCATTCTGATTGGTGTAAGGTAGAATCTCAGNCTAAAGGAAATGGTTTAGCTTTTCATCATGGAGTATGATGTTAGTATTGGGTTTTAAAAATATATTATTCATTATTCTGAGATAATTTTCTTCTGTCCCTAATTTATTGACTGCTTTTATCATGAGAGATTATTGAAGTATGACCAATTTTTCTAAATATATTGGTAGGTTTATATAATATTTATTCTTATTTCTATAATATAATTAGTCATAGTTATAGATACTTATATTTTAAATCATCCTTGCATTTGGGGATAAATTTTAATTAGTTAATGTGGGTGATACTTTTAAAGAACAAGTAGGTTTTAAAAAGATTTATGTGTCTATGCTTAGCTTATAGGTTTGTTTGGCCCATTAATAAAGTTATTGACAGTTAAACTGATTATTTAATTAAATGAATAAGCATATACACTCAATCTACAGAATACACCATGAGGCTCATTGCTATGTAGATGAGGAAACTTGAATTCTTATTTCTTTTATAAAAGCTTTTCTGTCAGTTCCATGTATGTAGCTATACATTTTGCTATGATCATATTCACCTACCCATTATTCTGTTGTATCTTCCCACCCCTACTACTTCTAACCTTCTGCTTCCCAAAGTAGTTCTTCTATTTGTATGTCTATATAGATCTTGGGTAGGTAACTACAACATCTCTAAGCTTATGATTGCAATAGTCCTGTCATATCTAGTGGATAGAAAAAAGCCATAGCAACAACAACAATAGCAATAAAAGAAAAAGAGAAAAAAGAAAGCCCGGATTCTTATTTCCTACTTCATTTAATATGTCCTTATTCATGAAAATTTTGAACTGTGAATGTTCTGATTAGGATGATCCATTTCATAGCCAACTGTGTCCTACCATCGCCACCCCTTTCTTCAGCTGGAGGTAGAATCCTCGTGTTGTGCACTTACCGAATCGATTTGTCTTGCTCTTGATAGCAGTCACTCACAACTTTCCTCTCATGTCAGTGGTCCATGGTCATCCAAACCATTAAGCTGTATTTTCCCTCATTTCCTAAAAGAAATAAGACAGAACCCAGTTCCTCAGTCTACAGTCCCTAAGGATAAAATGTTGAATGCATAGTTCTCTTTAATCGTCCTCTCTCGGGATGATTCATGCTCAGTATTGTTTCCTGTAGTGTGACCTGGGATGCTTTAGTCAAGCAGTTGATGGAACAAATGACCCTTCTGCCTGTTTCAATATGGTAGTTCTTGGACTTGAGTTCATCCGGGACATACTTTCTTCTATGAATTCTTGTGTGTTTATACTGACACATGTAATTCTTGAATTTTTATTTCTGTGGACAGCTTGGCCTGAGACTTCATCTTTCACTCTCTGCATCTATTGTTCAGGAAGAACATTCTGTCATTAGGCCATTACACAACTATCAGTTCAGTAACTCTGACAGTGTCATAATACTGTTTTTTTTTTATATCTGTTCAAATTCAATATTTGACGTTATATATAAGCATTTCTTTGTAGCCTTTATAATACTCTTCTGGAAAGTCAGAGTTGTTTCTATCTTTGCATTTCATTTATGAGGCTGACAGTTGAGGGAGTGTGTTGTGTTGGAATCCATGCTGTGAGGATTAAGTCTTGGTCAATCTTGAAAGTTTCTGGTCCTTTTCTCATAGTTCCTCAATGAGATTCCTTTAGGGGTCTTATACTGCAGCTTCCTCGAGGTTAAATAAAACCTACTTGATTAGTCCTGAAGACTACTATAGCTTACTTATACAGGTCACTAGAGTGACCAGCCCTGGGTCACAGTGGGTAATGTGAAATGTTTTACTCTTTCTTGAAACACACCAACTAAAATTACTGGCCATTGTGTCAATCTTTCTCCCCATTTCTCTCAGTCTTGTGCATTTTTTATGACCTTTCCACTACATGTCACTAAATAACTGAGAACTACAAGTAGTAAAATATTGATTTCTGTTATATATTTTTCCTAAGCACCGAAAGGATGAGCTGCATGTAAGTCTTAAAATATAACGTCATGTTGTATTTTCATACTATTGCTGTATAGCAATGGACTGTGAGGCTATTGTTTTTAGCCACTTATATCTTTACATATATAACATTTATATGTATGTACATAAAGTATATTCTCCATACAAATTCACATTCTTCATAAACCAGTGGTTTACATTCTATTTACGAAAACTTTCCTGTTCAAGTACTTCTAGATTTGGTAGGTATGAACCTTTTAAGATGACCTGTGTGTTATGTTGATATGATATTCAATATCCTTACTTTATTATTTTAATGAAAAATATATACTCAATGAAAAAGAGAAATTAGAAAAATTAAATCAAGGAGTGACTTTGAGAGGTGAGGACATACAGAGTGGCAGTGTCATTGTTCCCCAATCCTCTTTCTGGCAAGGATACCAGCCCCTGCATTGAATCATCAGAACCCATCTTAATAACTTACTTATAACTTGATTATCTCTTCTAAAGCTCTACTCCAAAACCTGTAAGATGTTGGTGTCTTAACACTTAGTGATTCAACATCTTCATTTTTAAGAGTTGCAATCAATACTACAGCTTCTATCACCCATTCTATATTTGTTATGTATTGGTATTATAAGAACTTTCCACATTTACAATTCTGCTATTCATGTATTCTCATGTATATATTCATAATACTATTAAGAATATAAATCTCTAAGCAGTTTATTAATCATTGTTTTTATAATAACTTCCATGTTCAAATTGTTCTGTATTTGATTGGTTAGAGCCCTTAGGTAACCTTTATGTCATGTTAATGTGAAACCCTTATTTACAGAACAGTTCCTTATTTTCAGAAAAAAGCACTCTACACTTATCTTGTGTGTTACCTACTGAATGCCTGGACTCATTCCCTTTTTACAAGAATCCTGATTCATTAATGGCTAAGCATCTGAGCTCACTCATGTATCTTCAATAATATATGAAACACAAAATAAGATTGAGTCAAATGTAATTAAATGGACATTAGATAAGTTCATACAATACATCCAAAATTATTGAAACATGGGATTCTAGTAGAAGATGCTAAAACTTATTATTGTTAATAAAAAATATGGAACAGATTTGTATTATACTACATTAGAATCTTAAGGGATATTGTTTGTCAAATGTAAATCACTGAAGGGCAAAATCACCCACAATATTTTCCCCATAGATATGTGTGCAGAGAATATACTTCTCTTAGAGTAGTTTCTGTTCCAGGATTCTGGGACTTCATTCAGGTTCCTAAATGATTTCCTGGAAAATCAAGTTATAAATGACCTTTGGAGTAATGTGTAACAATCAGAAATAAAATGAAAGGATAAATTCAAATTCTGCTATATGAACAGAAGATATTGCTGACATAAGTTGTTAATAATGGAAAAACTGACCAGCAAAGAAACTCAGTGATGTAGAATATGTCTGAAAGCATATTGATTCTTCAGTACATTAATCCCTTATAGATAAGAATTAATGTCAAAGAGTAAGCCATGGGCCAAAGGATAAGATACTTTCAAATGCATTTTCTGTGCTTACAGTGTGCTCATTTGTGTCAACCCCTGGTTATTAAACAATTCAGATACTCTCTATTTCTTGATTCTACAATGCATCAGGAAAAATAATAGATTTAAAAGGAAACTATTCCACTTCAGCATTTTTAAAGCAGAAAAGAAGCAATTAGTAGTCTGGGAAGAAGCAATTTATGATTTCAAATGAGAATGGTTTTAAAGAGAAGCACACATGTTATGATCATGAAGTCTCTCCTGTAGTGTTTCAGACACTGCCATGTTATAATGAAATTGTCAGTAATCATATTCAGTAGTCACTGCCATTGCTACTTTGTAGTTGTGTCAAACTAGTTCTGAGGTGCAAATTAGTTTGATCATTGAGTACACTTTAAGCCAAAGAATATCAAAGAGTCAAGTTAAAAGAAAATGCTTAAGCCGGGCGTGGTGGCGCATGCCTTTAATCCCAGCACTTGGGAGGCAGAGGCAGGTGGATTTCTGAGTTCGAGGCCAGCCTGGTCTACAGAGTGAGTTCCAGGACAGCCAGGGCTATACAGAGAAACCCTGTCTTGAAAAACAAAAAACCAAACAAACAAAAAAGAAAATACTTAGCTCAAAATTCTGTACATTTTATGATTTGGTGGCACTATCCCTTGTACCAATCTAGATTATTTTTTTCCAGAATATAAATCTGATCCAAACAAACCATGATTAAAAGTTGAATTTGTTCGGCATGTTGATATGGAATTAAATATCAGCTATCACACTTGACAGTAATTTCCAATTACGGGAAACTGATGGAGATCTCCTTTTCCCGTTCTTTGCATATAGAGTCACTGAAGATTCTGGATATTCTATAAAATAGAAATGTAGCTTATGAAAGTGAAAAGGACTGACAAGATTGAAAGGGCAATGGCAGATGGGAGGGTCAGGGAGATGCCAGCATGAGCGAGGGCAACCGGAAAGTCAAGAAGAGCTTTGTATCAACCAAGCACGGCCCAGGGAGGCCGACTGACTCATCAGTGTGAAGACTTTTTTGTAGTATCTGTTTCACTCTTCTGAGCGCTACTGAAAACACTTCAGTTCTATCCCACGCTCAGCAGCAAAGGCCATATGGGGAACTTAGATTTGCACTTTTGCCAGGATGCAATCAAATACTATGGCCCTTCTAATGGTGTTGATGGAAAAGTTCAGGCTGGAAGCTGGACTTTGATTTTATCCAGGAGATAATGATATTCCACACTCTGTTGAACAGACTGAGTGAGTAGTCTGGACTGTATCCCAGAGCCGTGGCTTCACTTATGTTTATTGATGCTTTATCAGAGGAAGCCTAGCAGAATTTTCTCATGACACCATAGCAATTGAAGATACATACTATCCTGTCTCAGTGGCAATGGAGGCCATAGAGGGAACCATGTGGACAAACTTCTGTTCCCACTAGTGAGTAGGTTGCCTGATCTCTAGCATATCCATCAGAAATCAGAAATCTCATCATCTTTGAGAGTCTCTGAATGAAAGTAAAATTATGGACCTTAGTTCCAATCAAAGTGAACAGCAATTCACCTAACACATCACTCTCTCTACAGTATTGTCACAGGAAGTCTGCTAAGACAGGAGATTCACTTGATATCTCGAGTTTATATACTGAAACATCCCCACACATCAATGATCTGTTATACCAAGAGTGAGAAAAATCTCAACTTAATAGAGAATAGATAGTAGATATTTAAAACAAAGTGATAGAAATAATTATTTTACAAAGAGCTTAAAGCAACGATGATGTTCAAAGGCAATTAGCTATACCTCTGAAACAAAAATAGCAAAGAAATAAAATATATAGATAAAAATAGATATCTGGAGTTTTTGAACTGAGGAGTGGAACAACCCAATTGTAAGCATTTGTGGATCGACAGCAAAGAATACTAGGCTCTGCCAGGTTGAGCTTGGGTCATGGAAGCCAGTCTCGGCATGTCAAACATGCCGTTTCCTCTCATTTGTGTTTCCTAGATTTTATAAAAATATCTAAATCACATATGCTGTTGTGACAAGAAAGTAGAAGTGAAATTGTCCAGGAGATCAAAGGGACATGTTGGGAGTGGATAGTGAGAAAGGAGAGAGAAGGTAGTTCATTATTTAATTCCAGAGCGCCCCCCGCCCCCGCCCGCATCAACTTTCAGTTGCCTTCTAGTTAGGACTATTTGGAATTTCTTGAACTCTGCTGGGGCCTCTTTAACCCTTTGTAGCCATTCTACAACCTGCATATATATACAGATATAGACATATTTACTGTATGATGTTTCTGATTGGAGGGTTAACTGTAGAGGATAAGAATGGAATTAAACTTTTGTACACCCTGACTAGCTATGACTGGAAATCAGGACTATTTGGCAAATAGTAGTTAGCCACAAATACTACACAACTTCTCCATTTACTGTTAGTCAACATATTCTGACATCATAGAATGACACAAGCAGATCTATCTATATTTTTGTTATGGTGATCTCATGACACTATGATAAATTATTAATTGTATGTTCAATAATTCCTTGAAACATTAGAAGCAAATGCTTTTTAAAATTACATAAAATGTCTCAGATCTTAACTTTTTTAAAAATAAAAAGTGCTAAATAATTGCAGTTCTTTTTACTGAAGTTTCTTTTAAAAAGTGATCTGTTTCACCCAAAAAAGTACAATTTAATAATACATATTCGCATTCAATCCATATGCATTTCAAGCAAGCTGTTACTTCTTTAAATAGAAATAACAAAGAAATAAGTACCTTTTAACATAATGTGTCACTTGCTGTTCTTTTTCCATATTAAAAATATAAATACAAGTTGCAAATGAAATAAGTACCTTTTAGCATAATGTGCTGTGGGAGTATTTCATTTCCCTTTGCTCTTGAGTGATTTCTCCTCTTGTTTTTGTTGTGGGTTTTTCTTTTCATACTTTACAAATTGTATCTTATTAATACTTCATTGTTCTACCATGTATTTCTTTATTAACACGAAGCTTTAATAGTATCCTCATTTTAGAGTTGTAATTATGTAATTTATTTTCTTTCTTTCCTTCTTCCTTTTTTCATTCTTTTTCTTTGTCCTTTTAGATTTGGAATCTGGCTATAGTTTTTACTCTTAGATCTTTATTCTTTCATACATGTAAAAGAGAAAAGATCATTGTGTGAAAGATTAAACTTTTATTTCTAGACAACTTTTTTCGGCTACTCCTTGTTGATAAATGATACTAGCTTACACATGTATGTGGCCCAAAGCTCACTAAGTGACAAGGATTTGGCTTGCGCAAGTGACTGTCACATTAGCTTAGGAGAACTGTGGTCCGCTGAAACTTGGCATAACCATTTGCACTGGATGAGTCTCATTAAATATATTACATTTAATTGTTTTTCTAGAGACAAAGACGTTTTTAAATACTGTGTTCCACTTTCTGAAGCTTTGAAATTGGTGGATTTTGCTTTGCTTTGTTTTACAAAATCAAATAAATTTTATAACTTTAAAATTCCCCAATTGAGGAAAGAATGTACCTGCTAAATGAGTATATGTAATTGAGCGAAGGAAATTGTGGCTTTTGAGTTATAGATGCTTTTCTTTCCCTTTTTTGTGCTCTTCCTCTTCTCTCTGTCTCTCTCTGACTCTCTCTGTCTCTCTCTGTCTCTCTCTGTCTCTCTCTGTCTCTCTTTCTTTTTCTTCTTCCTTCTGTTCCTCCTCCTCCTGCTCTCTTCCTCCTTCTCTTTGTTTTTCAATTTTATTTTAAAAACCAACAAGACCTGTAGAGATGGCTCATCAGTTTAGTGCACTTACTGGCCTTTTTGGGTCAAGACATTCATGGGGCATATACAAATGTATTCAGGCAAATTAAATACACATTTAAAAGTGAGTTTTTAAAAGTAAGAAGAGCCAGGTAGTGGTGGGGCATTTCTTTAAAAGCAGCACTTGGGAGGCAGAGGCAGGCTGATCTTTTTGAGTTCGAGACCAACCTGGTCTACATCGTGAGTTCCAGGACAGAGAGTACTACATACTGAGACTGTCGTCATCAACATCATCATCAATTATCTTAGAAAAGAAAAAATAAAAAGCTGCCCTGTGTAGTTTGCTGTCTCCACCTAATTCCATTTCCTACTGACAGCTTTCCTGGGAAGTGGGAATGCTTGATCAGATTTTGGTTTGAATTTTTCAAAGATATTTATGATGCTGATTTTTATCAGGAAGCCAACAAATTATATGGTGTTTTTCATGTTGTATGGCCTTCTTTTCTTTCTGAACAAGGGCTGAAAAACAGAGACATTCTTGTTTTATAGTTTTTTCTCTGTCTGTTTGAAGAAACACCCTGTAGGGAATTATTTGGTCATTTGTGGACACAGTTTTGATGGAAAAAAAGGAAGTACAAATGTTAGTTTATTTTTCATTGTTAGCTAAAATTCAATCTTGATTAATGAAATACCAGTTGCTTCCTTTTAAACATAAATATTCTATAGTGTTCTTTTCCCCATAAATAAAAATTAAAAATTTAAACATTTTTCTGAAACTTTAAAAGCTAACCTTACAAGGAGAAACCAAGTAGTTTGTTTGTTTGTTTGTTTATTTTAATTTCCTGCATGAAAAACTTGCTCAGGCTTTCTATCCTGCTGTAGCTCTTGATGGACCTCCCCTGGGAGAGCCTTTCTCCCTGGTTCTGTGTCTGGAGATAAGGCCTACCATAGAGCTGTGCCCATCACTTCACAGCTAGCAAGCTTTACATTTCTGGCTGTGTATTTTGTAGTTTAAAGAAATTTAGTTATAAATAATTTACTTAGGTCAAAAATAACTATTTCAATAGCCAGAGACTCTCTGTTTAAATGGCAGAGACATTGGTGCTTTAGACAAATGATAATGCTTTACCTGGGACCATCCAGAAATCTTGCATTATGATTGCCAAAGGAATGAAACGGATCTGCAATCATTATCATGTTAAGACATGTCAGCCCAAGAACAGGTATTTTAAATGCAGAAATAAAAAAAAAACCCAGCACGACAACAATAACAACCCCCTCCCCAAAAAAGATAAACAAAAACAAACAGCCTACCAACTCAAGGATATTTACAAGGCATCTTTAGCCATTATGTGGATGCGTTCATGAAAAGTAGCAATTAAATGTAGACAAGTACAAATACAATTCACTAACAGTGTAATGTTGGTCATGTAAAGAAAAATAAGTTGTTTTTCCTATGAGGTTGCATATCAACCAACCAGACAACTCAGAGCTTACAGGGACTGAACCACCAACCAAAGAATACACCTGGAGGAATCCATGGCTCCAGCCACATGTGTAGCAGAGGATGGCATTGTCGGGCATCAATGTGAGGAGAGGCCCTTGGACCTGTGAACGCTCGATTCCCCAGTGTAGGAGAATGCCAGGGCAGGGAGGCAGGAGTGGGTGGGTGGACAGTATAATACTCTCATAGAAGCAGGGCAGTGGGTATAGGACAGGGGGTTTGCAGAGGGGAAACCGGGAACAGGAATAACATTTGAAAAGTAAATAAAGAAAACATCCAATTAAAAATAAGAAAAGAAAAGAAAAAGATAAGTTGTTTAGCTTTCCACCTTAGAATATATAATCTCAAATGACCGAAATTTCTGTTCTATGAAACCTAAACATTCAAGCTGCGGAGCAGTCCTATTTGCATGCAGAACCCCAGTAGTTTGGGATAGTGTATAGTTCTTTGTCTTTTTTTATTTACGGTGATGGAACCTAATGGGTGCGTGTGTCAAATTGGCATCCAGTATAATCATTCTTATCAAGGTGCTCTCTTTAAGCTTTATGATGAATTGTTATACCACCAACTACACCTTCAGGAGACGCTTAGTATTCTGAGGTATGTGCACTGGTATTTGAATACAAAATTAGTCATTCATATTCATGCGGGTATGTGACTGTGTACAGAGACAGGAAAGTCACTAAAAAATTAGAAGGCTTACACCCCAGCCCACCCTTCAGCAGCAGGTCAAAGGAACTTTTAGCTCAGCCTCCCAGGATTTCTTTCTATTACAAATATGAAAGGGGGGAGGGTTGCTAAAAGAAAGGGCCTGAAATTTAATAATAATAAAAACGCTGTCCAAGGCTGTGTTCTGCTTGATGGCTCCAGAGAGGAGAAAGAGATTATGTTAAAGCATAAATGGAGCTTTAACATTTTTAAATCCAGAAGGTCTAATCTAATCTAATCCTTTTCAATCCAATTTTTAAAACTGCAGCCTAGACATCAGATTAAAGCGAGTGCTTTACTTTCTAGGCCATTTTAAACAGACTCAGCATCTGTGCTTCTGACCCTCCATAAACCGCTTTTTTTAAAAGCAGTGGTTTAGAAGAAACAAAAATAGAATCAGAGATATGTGAGCATATACACACATATGTACAGAGGTATGCACCCATGATTTTACTAAGACTGATTAAAGAATTGTTGCTATGTACTCGTGAATGCACTGAAATGGCCAATAGATTAGAGGACACTGTACAGATAATACCATCCTACAGTATGATTCAGTGGTTTCTGCTTTACCCGGTGCCCAATGCCTGGTGCCCACTGCTGTTTCATTTCACATCAAGTTTACTTTCCATAAGAGGGCTGCAGGCCCACATGTAGTTTAGCAAAGCTGGCTCCACTTCCAGCCATTTCCAGTTTGCTTGAATTATCCCTTATGTGAAAGCTACTGCTGGGTTAATTAACTTTAATTCTCTTTCTTGCAATCCCCCAGTCAACACAGGCCTGGGGCCCTCAGAGGCTAACCCACCAGGCTCCCCTTCCACCCCGCAGCCTGCTCTTTAAAAACAACCTTCTGCCCTCCCCTTGCATCTTCCCATGTTTATTACAGGGGAAAAAAAAACAAAAAGAATAAAACCTTTACCATACGAATTTTCTTATATTGGTCCTGAAAAACCTTTCCTACTCAACTTGAAATTACGATACATTTCCTGGATGAATAAACTCCTAGGACCTTCCCTGCCTCACCCTTTAGTAGTTTACTCTAAAATTCAGCCCCATTGCTTTCTGCGATTTCAATTAAAATAATTTACTTGGGTGAAGTTTGAATTCTATAAATTTTTTGTCCTCTTTTTTTTCCACTTGTGGCCAACTGTGCTGTTCCTATTTCTAAAAGATGAATTTATTCAAATCCAGATGTTTAAGGCAGGGGTGGGAGAGTGATAATCTTGCTAAATTTTGACACACATTCTGAAAATTATTGAACAGCATGACACAGCCATTCACTGGTTCCTGAATTACTGCACTCTCCAGTTGCAAAGCTGGAGTCTAGACCCTGGCATTGCAATTTGCAGCTACAGTCTTGCAGGGTGCTTTGTTCATTCTGCAGGTAGCTGCTGCCTGTGGTGGCTCATATGCTCAGCTACAAGGTAACACTGAGATCCTAACAGCAAGGCAGACTCTCAGACCTTAGACACTACCTCGGAAACCCACATCTTCATCAGACCTTCAGGCAAATTGTGTATAAATTAAAGTCGGAGAAGCAGATTTTTAAAGCACTGCCAGTTCTTCAAGGGCAGCCGGCAGTCTACCTTCAATGCATTAAAGCTGTGTTGAAGCCATGCACTTGCCTAAACTTAAAATCCAGTTTCAATTTCTGTGCTTAAAAAACAAATCATTCACTGATTTCATATGTGTGCATGAATGTTACATTTAATATATGCATGCATATAATATGTGTCCAATTACATAAACGCATATAGTTACACATAAAAGAGGTGCATAAATAAGACTGTAATTTGTATTTTATTGCATGCATAACACATCCTCCTATTTGAAAAATAGTTCATCTGAAATAATTAAACTATGTTTTTAGTACAACGGTGATATGTAGCAAAATAAGCAAAGACTGACACTAAGCTATACTAAACACTTTAGCTGCTCCTCTCCTTATTGATTCCTATATATTTATGAAACCTGCTTCTGTGCCTGTCTATGCACTAGTATAGCACAGAAGAGAATCACCGATGTGACAGATTGTTAACAAAGGAATTCCAAGCAGAGAGCTGGTTTGTCAGGCTTACATTTTGTTTCTTCCCAGGCAAGCAACTGTCTCTGGACCAGATACAAAGAGACTTCAATAGAAACTTACTTCTTGAGTTGAGAAAGAAAGGTCATTTCCTTCTTCTAATACCTGTTGGATACCAAGACAACTTAAGATGGGTGTGCAATCTCTATTCCAATAAACAGTCACCATAAACAATGTCAAAGGACTTGAGAGATGGTGGGGAATGCCATTCACTAATGACTAGAAATAACGCATACTGGTTAATTGTTAATACATTTACCTAAATGATAGATGTCAAGAAAATAAAGTCAAAGTAATGCGAGGAACAAAAATATTTTGACCCTTACAGAATGTCTTTGCACACTTTTACCCACAGTACCCTCTCTCCCCACTGGCATTTTGACAAGACTAGACCCCCATCTATTAATTAACTCAGCTGTCAGACTCTCCCCACCCCCAACCTTGTTGGCCACCTGCGGAGTCTGCTGCCAGGCACATGACAATAAGATGTAAACTCACACCCCTGGAGAGGATTCTGCAATGCTGATGGATAGAGAGAAACAACATTAGAAGGTTCAGGAAGCAAACAATCCAGGGTGGGAACAGCCTGCTCTGCCTACCTGGGAGATTTGGGGATGAGAGGAAACTCAGCATGAATTCTTTGTGGCTCCTTTCACTCTAGGCCATGGAAACTTTTGTCAAAGGGAATGAATCAGAGGATCATCAAGAAGACCAGAAATATGGCAAGGACCAAGAAGAAGGTAGCTTGGGTAGGGTGCCTAAATAGGAAAGTAAGACGCATATTGTGTCCTGTGAGTCTGGCATGATGTGGGCGCTAGAGTGGAAGAAAGTGATGAGGAATTGCTGGACATTCAAGACAAGAAGATAAACGAAGCACAGGCATAGTGTCTGAGCTTGCTTTAAAAGTTCTAGGTGAATCTATATGCCTTTTGTCCCCCTCCCCCAAAGAGACACCATCAAACCACAGTCCCCGAGGGAAACAATCAAGGTGACTCTTATTTCCTTGGTCACAGGTTAAGATGTTTATCTTTCACGGTGTAGAAAGAAAGAAGGATTTGTCCAGGCCACACAAAACAAAACAAAACAAAACAAAACAACAACAACACAGTGCTTTGCTAAACAGAACCTCTTAGAATAAGTAGAGAAGGCTGAGAAATCAGAGAGCAAACAGATTATTGCTGCACCAATTCCCCCGGATTTTAATTTCCTACACACCGAGTTAGGCAATAGACTGACCCTGAAGAGCATTGGCAGCACAGAGAGGCAGGCTCTGAAGTTGAGAAGGTTATTCAAACAGGAAGCCTAGAGAATTTGTGGAAATTTGAGAAACGTTCTGTAATTTCTTTTTCTTTTTGCCTTGAGAACTGTTTTGTTAGCACAGTGGTCAGGAGATGTATGCAAGCCTATGTAGATATGTTGAAAGCCCAGCTGGCTTGGATCTCAGGAGGTGAGAGTTACTACTGTCTCTGGCTAATGTGGCAGCTTTGGAGATGGCTGTTTGGGGGAGGGAATACATGGGGCTGCTGTGTAAGGAAAAGACATTGGAGAAATATAGAAAGGACCAAGGTTTGCAATCTGTAGCATGAGGGTTGCACCCCCTTGTAACTGGAGTAAGGTTTAAATTAAGATTGAGAGCATAATTCGTTATGTTCTCAGTCAGAATGAATATACTTACCTAGTAAATGAAGTTATGATGAAATTATTTAAAACAGGTACCTGAAAAAAATAATGATTAACACATCTTGACTAGGGACTGCATTGCTGTACCTCCTACTAATAAATTTTGGATCTATCAATTTATTAAATGGTAGCATCCTCATCATCAAACCAGCATTTATTCTCGTGTTAGAGATGAGAAAAACAACTGAGAGAAACTTGATACCTGGGATTATGACACACCAATTGTCATTGCAAATCATAAAATTGCAGCTAAAATAAGATGAAATGTTTTAGCTACCATATTGTATTTCTATGTATTCCAAAGCATTGTTTTCATCTATCCATCAGACATTATTCTGTTTTACTTTATCTGGCTATAAAACGGAGCACATTTTACAGGAGCATTCTCTAAAGGAAATATAATATTGAGAACACGTCAATATGTTCTTGGTCAGTAGACATGACTGAGTCATAAAAGACTTGGATAAGTCAGCCCTATCCAAGTTAATTGTAAACTCTGGAAATTTGACTTCTACATAGGTTTCTTAGGAAGATCACTTGTGATGATTGTGTAGCATTGGAAAGACTTTTTTTATGGCTAGCCATAGACTCTATGTTAAACACTAATCAGAGTTTGTGAGCAGTATCATAAGAGCTCAGCAAGTGAATATTAAGATTAAGAAAGCTATAAGAACTCTACCAAATAGCCTCGAGTTTGAGAGCTCTATTGGAGGATGCTGTCTTTCTAATGGGAAGCCACCAGGAATTTAATGGGCATTTAAAGTTTGAGACTTACTGTTTAAAACAGAGTGAGGCAAGCAGTTGCTTCCAGACATCTGAAAAATGGTTCCAAACCAAACCAAAACAAAAACATTGATATCATCTTTTTATTATTTAAAGGTTTTCTTTCAGAAAATCCTATGTAATGATATATTTTTTTTCCTTATTGTGTATGTAAGGCAGTGGTTCTCAACCTGTGGGTCTTGACCCCGTGGAGGTCAATTATCAGATAACCTGCCTATCAGATATTTACATTATAATTCATATAAGTAGCAACAAAGTAATTTTATGGTTTGGGGGCTCACCACAACATAAAGGGTCACAGGGTTGAGAATGTTTAGAGGAAACATAGTCATATGATGTTTGGGGATAGACAGAACGTTTGGGGAGTGAAGACTGTCTGAGGGGTCCTAGATTAGAAGAGTTGGCAGGCAAGTAGCAGCCAGTATGTGAAGTTGAGAACAAAGAGTCCGGTCACTAGAGCACCTGAGTCTATAATACATGATTTTTTTTTTTTTCTCTCCATTCTTTTCGTCTGCTTGCTCCTCCTTGGTTCCAACAAAAACACCACGTGTGAAGGAATGAGCAGGGCATTGCAAAAATACCAATCCATGATGGTTTCTTAGACCTGGTAGATTTTACACATCACACATCGGGAAAATGGGGGTCCCGTTGAAGATGGTAACCCACTTCCCGATTTGACTTCAAATCTCACCACCTCCGCTGCTCATGTAAACTATGCTTTCTGAAGCACATGTTTGGTTCCACTCATGCCGTGGCTTCCCCTCCACCTTCCTCTTTCCATGTGCTTTGCTTCTTCTCACTCACGGTTAGCTAATTTCATAGGCCAGTGTATGTCACTGCGTGCCCAGGGTGGGCAGTCCACCTCCATGTCTGTTTCATTTGGCCGATGCTGCTCTTACTATACAGAATCACTTATTCTTGGTATCACCTCTGCTAGAAAGTCACGTTTGCACCTCTCCCACGAGTGTGAGTGGCAAGCCTCACCCTCTATGGCTCCCCTGCCTTCTTACTGTTGACACTGTTTTTTCGATGCTCCCTTTCTCTCTCCCTTCCTAACATGAAAGCCTTTAAGATCATAGTGAGATGATGATTTTGTGCTGTAATTCACAATAGGTTTTGATAACTGTCCAAACAAAGGAATATGTCATCAGACTCGTCATAAAACATCTAAGTTTCACTCTCTTCTTGTGCCACTTAGTAGACAAGGAGGAAAACTTAAGTGAGTGATGTCACTTATTAATTACATTCACACTGTGGGTGTCATAACCTTCATAAAAACTGTCGTTTTAGTTATAGTGTTGTTGCTTCAAAATCTCCTGTGAGATAGTATTCTACTTTTGGGAAGAAAAAGAATGTATATAACTACTTTTTCTTTATTTTATCGAAGTGTATCTTTAAAATAGATTTAAATTTCTCAGAAATATTAAGGGCAATTCTGATGACATATAATCATATAAACAAAAAGTCTTCATTTACTCTCTTCAAGTAGTGCTATGGACTTTCTTTGTTTTCAATTTTTATTAGATATTTTCTTCATTTACATCTCAAATGCTATCCCAAAAGTCCCCTAGACCCTCCCCCGACCCTGCTCCCCTACCCACCCACTCCCACTTCTTGGCCCTGGTGTTCCCCTGTACTGGGGCATATAAAGTTTGCAAGAAGCTATGGACTTTCTTAAAAACTTTTACATTTGTATTTACCCTGATACATAAATGAATAGAAATCACACACACACACACACACACACACACACACACACACACACACACACTAAGCATGATGTCAATTAGTGACGCATGTGTAGATTGTTCCAGCCAGGTTAGATGTGATTATTCTCCAAACATTTTCTATGTTGACACAATCACAGTGTTCTACCCTTCAGTACAGGGAAGAGCCCGCATCTTAGTTTACAATGTTTCCCCCCTTCACACAGCATGGCTCACATCCTGCTCCTAACTACAGCTTGATGCTCCTTAAAGAATCTCCTAATCTTCCACCTCCCGCTCTCCCTAGCTTCCCAGGAACACCACTGCATTCTCTATTCCCATGGGACCTGCCTTTTTAGAGTTCACTCAACAATGAGTTGCAGTATTTGACTTTCTATGTCTAATTTCACTTATCTTGAATGATTTGAGAATTCAGTTGGCCAAAACACCTGAGTGTATCTGGCCTGAGTCACAACAATTTGTTTAACCTGAAATACAGGTTTTTGGTTTGATGCTAAACAAAGCAAAACTAACCAGCTGAACAAATCCTTTTGGAGTGTAGTCAAGAGAAGGTTTGAGGTCATTTTTGAGAGGTATTTGAGGGCAATTCACAATGCAGTTATTGACTTCTATCTCATGTTATTGCAATGGAAATGTCAGTAAATGCTCAATTAGATTGATGATGCAGTAATCTCAACTAAGTCAGAAAAATGATCAATGAGGAAGACGAAAATTAAGGTGAAGCTCAGAGTGTAATCGTCACACAGAGAGTACCCATAAAGTCTAGTAATACAAACAGTGCCCTTTGGTAATAATACCAACTACAAATATGTTGTAAGTTGTGAGTATTGGAAAACATAAGGAAAAACCGGTTTCACCATAAATAATCTTTTTTTTTTAATCTAACAACTCAATAGAGGAGCCCACAGGCAAGTCACATCCTTCCCATCCACATAAACTTGAAAATTACTTTCTTAGTCAATGAAGAAGAGGCCAGCTCACTTAAGCAAAAGCGTATCAAATTGTAGCCTTCCAAGGCACTGTGCAAGGCCAATGTTAAAAGCAGCCAGATTGGTGAGGTAGGAATGTGCGGTTTTAATGACAGTGCTTTTGATTGCCTGAATTCCACACACTTTAAGGTCTGCCTTACACCCACTTTTAAACTCTGCTTGGCTACCACCCTTAAAACCGTGATGGCTGTTTACATAAAGTCCTAAACCTGTTTGTCTCCTCAAAACCTCTCCTCTCCCTCTGTTTGCCTTTGATAATGTGTGGTAAATGTGGCATAACAAAGTCCACACTGCTTATAAAATCTACTTCCTTCTTGCCCTGCAAATTTATGCTGAAGAGAGTTTAGACCCATCACCTCCCTCCTGGAACTGTGAGCGTAGCTGGCAGCGCCTGCTTCTCTTGCTGTTAATGATTATATGGAAAATTTCATGCTCTCAGAATCCAAAATTTGTATCCAAGTTCACTTGGGTTTTAACTACCTGACAGGAAGCAAAAGCATACTATAAATTGCTAGAATTAATCAAGAGCCCCCAGCCCTGGGGAAAAGCGTCATCGAAGTACTTGAGCCTTGAAACCAGATGGTACGCTGTGTTTATAGAAGCTGTTTGCCTAGAAACTGGACCAGATTTGTAAACACTCGGTCAATATTTGAAGGGTAGGAGCCAGCTGTTTTTCAGGATGCCGTTATGAGTGGAGCTCATCGGCTGCCCTCCAATGCGAGGCATCTTTCAGCCTGGCCGCTGTACCCGCATTCCTCCGTTTCACGGCAGCCACGTACGTCTTTCAGCCATATCCACCAGGCTCTACAAACCTAACACAGATTGTCGTCGTGTTGCTGTGATGTTTTTCTCAATAGTTTTATTCATTTAGTGCTGGCAATAACTAACTAATGGACCGGCTGTTTATTTGCTTGGCGTCCCTTCCTGAATGCCCATTGACCAGGGATTCACTTCTTCCATGTGGTTTTGGTTTAATTTGCCATTTTCCTGTTGCCAGGGATCTCATAGGTTTACACTTGCCATGCACCAATAAACTTGCTTTTTTATAATTGGAGAGATCTGTGGTGCTCCCCAGTGACACATGGCAGAAGGACCTTAAAAGCCAATTAATAATAAAAGCAGTTAAATGAGTATTTTCGCAAATTATTTGTTTGGGATATGTGAAATTTAATTCTCACAATAAAACAATAAAATGATTATATCTGTGGTTCCGACACCGTTATACTAAATATTTCAGTCTAAGCGACATCGTTTTCAAGCTTTTATGTTTAGGTCTACTAAACTTGAATACAATTTCATCTGCACCTCATGTATATGTTTTGTTAAATGTAAGCTCCTTGGATTACAGGAAGTTTTTGTATATAGAACAGTCCTGTTTGGTGTAGGGAAATGGAGTTTGTGACAATATATTAGCACACCACACTCTGTGGAAATGAAAATGGAAACAAGAATACCTATCACTTTGGTGAAAATGTGTCAGTTTTATCAGCAAATCATCTTGCTCCATTGTTCATCTAAAAATATGAAAAAAAACCCAAGGATGAGAGTTGACTAAAACAGCACATAAAAACACAGCAAAGTGAGGTGAATTAATAAATTACTGCTATTACTAATATCAGAATTGAATGCCTTAAATAAATGACTATGGCAAGATCTTAATGAGACTGTGTTCTAGGCTTATATTTGGAACACTATATCTGTGATGTTGGCTGTCCATTAAAGAATTTAACGTATAGAAGTAGCTATCATCAATATAATGAATCAATAGAATTGCTTCATCAATATAATGGTTCTGGGCTGGGGGAAAATGTCAGAGTGGATTTAGCTTTATAGAGATTATCAATACATAGTTATATGAATGATTAAGATGGTAAAGAAATTTCAGCTACATTTGACAACAGAATAAGGTTTGTTGCGGCATTAAAATATAATATGAACCTAATATAGTTAAAACTAGTTTAAATTTGGTGTTTGAATTAGAAAAATTTGGGGAAAGAAGCTAGCATGTATGAAACATGTGGTATGTAGTTAGGGTGGAAAAATTATTTAGTAAATGACTCTAAAACTGATCATCATAAATAAAACTGCAACAACAGATCTGCAGCTTCTTACCTCAAGTCATATGCTTTTGAGTATATTAAGGAAACATGTCTCCGGTGTGAATACATAGCACAAGTTTTAAAGAAAATTTAGTGTTAAAATGTTGCTAAAGATAACTACTCCGTAAAATAATCATGTGGACAAAATGAACTTTTATTGACCCTTTACAAATAAGAGCATATATATATATATAACATATTTAAACCTAATCCACAAATAGTAACATATTTAGAAAACATAGTTGATAAAATACCGAATTATAAAGAACTCATGTAATACTGCTTACAAAAGCAAGAGTGTTCCAGGGATGAGGGTGGGGACGCTAAGACAAAAACCCATGGAGTGAGAAAGTAGATAGAGGGAGCTACAAGTCTAACATATGATTAACATACACATGTAAAGGGCCATAAGATAATGTATTTCTGCTCTCAATATAGCACAGCCTTTCAAAATTTTTTTGATTTTTTAAAATTTTTATCAGATATTTTCTTAATTTACATTTCAACTGCTATCCCGAAAATCCCCTCCCCCTCCCCCCCCCTGCCCACCCACTTCAAATTTATTTTTAAAACACAACGTGAAGTTTGTGCACTTGTAGAACTTTTGGTTCAAAAATACCAGTGAGCAGTTCTCTTCTATGCCTAGTTCTTCAAATGAACTGCAGAAGACCATCAGTCAATGTTAGCAATTAATTTTGTGTGTGGAATGTGTTCAGTTATGTATCTTTTTTATTGATTTTGAATCTTAATATTAATGATGTCTTGGTTTGCGTGGAAGATTTGGAGGGGATCAGTGTGAAGATGACATCATAGAAAATAATTTGGCTTTCCCAGGGTTAGTGTTTTAAATTGTGAATCCATTCATTTTCACATTTAAGAATATTTCTGAAAGCTGCAATCAGACATGAACAAAGACTTGTAAATTGACATTTACATTGTATTTGTAATGGAAAGAGACTGGAACAATGTTATTATATGAATGGTCATTTGAAATGCAATCCCAGGCTTCAGCCCATGGAGTAGACTACTCAGAGCTCTGACTTACAGAAAAGAAATAGAGCAGATGAAAGGAGAAGGAAAAACAATGATAGGGAGGGGAGAGGAGAATGGAAGGGCTTGCAGCCACTCACCACTGTCCCTCAAATTGTTCATTTCATTTATTTGTATCCTAAGCATACACCTCCATTAACGCCCAGCAAACATCTCACTGGGATATGAGTAAGAATAGGAAAGCATTCCTGTGGCACAGAAGAAGTAATCTTTACATAGATGATGGTGGTTTGACATTTCTGGAGATATTCCCTGGCAACATAAATTTTAAAATGGTGCTAAGCTTTTCTCATGAAAACAAATGAAATTGCAAGGAGCATAAAAACACAGATGCTGTTGAAACTCCTAACAGTTGCAACATATTCAGTGCTGATTTTGGAAGAATTATTATTTGCATACTTTCCTGTATATTCAGAAACATAGGGTTAGACCAGATTTTAAGTCCTAACTCAATTCATAACTTTATTTTTTCATGTGATTTCCCCAAATGCTTTAATTGAATTTCAATGAGTGCAGTCCTTTTGGGGGAATGGGGAGGGGATTCTCTGGCTGTCCTGGAACTCATTATGTAGACAAGTCTGGCCAAAACTCAGGGATCTACCAGCCTTTGCTTCCAAATGCTGGGATTAAAGGCACACATGACTATTGTCCATTGATTATAAGTCAAACTAAAATATTTATTAAAATTAAATTTTAAAAGGTGATTTTAAATTTTGCATATGAGATGACACTTTGAGCAACCCAGAAATATAGAAAGATAAAGGGAAAATTGATGAGGCACACATACATTAAGAATTTAAGTAAATTCAATGGATAGAATATCATTAAAAAGAAAGCAAGAATTGCCATCATGTAAGTTCTAGATCATGATAAGAAATTAATAGATAACCCCAAGAAAGATTAGGAACTATAGAGAGAAAATCATCTGAAAAAAAAACTGAACAGTAGTAAAAACAAAATAATAATAGGAGATAATTCATAAAACAATGGCTTATAAAAGAGAAAATGAATGGCTTTAAGTCTTCTACTCCCAACACAAAGTAAAGCACAAAGGTAAACACTGAATAATAAAAATATATGCCTGTGTGAATATCATTTGTAGGCTAGTAACAGATAAATTAATGGTTTCATACTCTGGTGGAAATATCTATGATCATTGTGAATTGACTTACTAATATCAATATTACATATATGACATAATATAACATATGCAAAACAATTAAACCTAATCAATTTAATTCGGAAATTTATTTTGAGGAAATTAAGTCAGTCAACAAAAATATACAAAGTACTACATCACCATGTATGGACTTATAGTACTATGAAAAAAATAATTTACATTTTTCTGTTAACCTAAAAGATGTTCACAATGTATTTTAAAGAGAGAAATGCAAAGTGAAAGTTATATTATCAAGTATGAGTCAAATAAGCAGACCATTTCTGCCTCTTCTAGCTCAAATGTGTGTAGTTTAGTTGGGTGGATGTGGACAAAGTTTCTCAAAATGTGGACACAAACCACTCAGAATATTAGAAATAGCGAAGCTACATAGAGATTATTCTTCTTTTGAATGATTTTATACATTTTTAGACCAGCAAATTTTACTTTTAAATAAACATTTTGTAATTTATAGGTCAGCTATATGTACCTGAAAACATATAATTTTGCTTAAGAATGAAACTTCCTATATATATATTCCTGGCAGTCCTAGAGCTTACTATTTAGACCAAGTGGCCTGGAATTCAGAGGTTCTCTTGCCTTTGCCTCCTGAGTGCTAGGATTAAAGTCATGTACCCCCAGGACATCCTTAAGGTATTTTTCCTTTGAGATTATAATATAGTTATATAATTTTCCTCCTACACACCCTACCTCCATTAGCCCTCCTTGCTGTCTTCCTAATTCATGGCCTCTTTTTCTATTAATTGGGCTTACCTATGTTGTGGGATTCTTTTCTGCAATAAGCACTCCAACATCAATTGAGAGTGGAAGAGAGGAGACCACTAAACCAAAGTCAGGATAGCTACTGAAAGGCTTTGGTTCTGGATCCAGTTTTATTTTAAAACCACAAGGTGGGGCAGACAAGCTAGCAAGACTGTACAGAAGCATAGATGGTAGTCATCAGGTTTTTAAGGTCCACGAACAGTTATTGAAGCTGTACTGCCTGATCATTGTAATCAACGTTGCAGTGAAGTCATGCTTGGCAAATAGGCAGTACAAGTAATATTTTAGGTAGATCACTAAATCAATCAATCAATCAATCAATCAATCAATCAATTAATTAATGAATATTTTCTTATTCTACTTCACACACACAAACATACACACACACAAACACACACACAACACACACACAATACACACACACACACACACACACACACACCCATAGTCACACACGTTTTAAATATAACCTTCTGCTCAGTCTGTATAATGTTACTTGCATATGTTTTCAGGCTGACTATTTGGTTTTTGGTAACAAGTTGTGTGCTTTTTCTGGAGGAAGACTATTTCTCCTGTTACAGAATTCCTTAGTTTTCTGTAGATTT
The DNA here is from genome assembly GCA_902729485.2 of Mus minutoides. Taxonomy (NCBI): domain Eukaryota; kingdom Metazoa; phylum Chordata; class Mammalia; order Rodentia; family Muridae; genus Mus; species Mus minutoides. Next base: position 355,455 of record LR750408.1, on the reverse strand, counting down.
TTTTGTGTAGCGGTTAGATTTAAAATAAAAAAAAATAATTTATGTCATGTATTACATTACATTCATTTGACAAACAATAATCTTTCCATTCATGTCTTTCATGTAACAAAGTAAATACATAATAAAATATAAAATAGCTGTATTATTTAATACAAAGTCTTCCTACAGTGCTGCTCTTATTCAATGTCAGGAAGAAACTTTACACCATCTCATCTATCTGAGAATACATTTACATTCACAATTTTCAACGAAATTTATTCTCTCTCTCCTTTTCCTCTAACAGAACAACAAATACCATTTTCCACTTCATTTTACAGTGACATAGTCAATTAAACAATTCATTACGACTGTCAGGGGAAAGAGAGTTGGAGTAATGCGGCTCTCAGTGTCTTTATGTACTTAAAAAATTTTAGTCTATCAGTCTTCTGAGGGAAGGAAGTCATAGGTTAGAAGGAAACCTGGTGTGGGTGGTTCCTGACAAGAGCACATACTTTCCACATGCTGGGTGCAGCTGTGGATTAAGTGAGGACATCCTTTGAGACATAAGTGTTTTAGAAAATCAGAACGACAAATAAACAAAACCCAGAGCCAAAATTTATTTGCTCCTATTTGATTACTTAGGAAACCCTCATATTTCATTATATTTTCTGTCTCAAGAAAACTTGATATTTATTTTGTTTTCCACATAATAATGATATTCAAACAACTGATAAGTATATGAATTTTTCAAGTCTTTGGTCTTAATTTTTTTATTTTCAAAACTCCCAGATAACTTTTTGACTCATTGAGCAATACAATATACTTATTTAGAAATTAGAATGGAAAGAATAATTAATTTATTGATTCAGTAAGTGACAAGATGTATCACTACATAATAACATGGCCCATTTTTATAAAACAACTAAGTTCTCAAAACAGAAAATTAAATGTTTAATATCTACAAATTTCTTTAACAACTAACTTAATACAGTCTGCTTTATATTTGCTTCAGTTTATAGAAACTATTCCATGGTACACTTGTGAGACAATAGGTATTTTTTAGTAGTAGTATAAAACAATTTTTGATATTAAGGTCCTAAATAGTGCTTTCAAAGACCAGACCATACTGTTGGCCTAGAAAATTAGTTTACTATCTCTGTGGAAATAAGAAACAGACTATGCGATAATGTGAACTACATGACTAATCCATGCAGTCAGATATCTTGAAAAGTGTTGCTATCAAAAGAAAGACAAACTGATTTGTTCTGATTTGGGTCACAGAGAAATGGTTGGAAGGAAGTATACATATTCTTATGAATAACTTGTTTAGCCTTTACAAAGTTACACACATGTAGGTTTTCAATGCTAATTTGTGCTATTTTGTATCAGATAACCAAATGATGTGTCTTCCCTGAAGAAGGCTATTTCTCCACCTTTAGCTGCCTATGGTTCTTTATATATGGTTGAGTCACATTGGGCCTCTCTCATCCACTAGTGCTGTCTTTGTTCAGCTCCTTTTTTACACATTCCCATTGGTGAGACTTTGTTGGTATTGCTTCTGACATTGCTAAGAGATACATTCTCACATCAAACTCCCAGACAGATCCTCTAGTTCTTTTTTTTTTTTTTTTTTTTTTTTTTTTTTTTTTTTTTTTTTTTTTTTTTTTTTTTTTTGGTTTTTTGAGACAGTGTTTCTCTGTGTAGCTCTGGCTGTCCTGGAACTCACTTTGTAGACCAGGCTGGACTCAATCTAAGAAATCTGCCTGCATCTGCCCCCAAGTTCTGGGATTAAAGGCATGTGCCACCACTGCCCCAGATCCTCTGGTTCTTACAATCTTTCTGCCCCCTCTTTCACAGTGTTCCTTGATCCTAAAGTATGGGGAGCGTTTTCTAGACATATCCTTTGGTATCAGGGTCTACAACCTTGCATTTTGACCTGGTTGTTCTATGGTCTCTCCATCTGCTGCAAAGAGAAGTTACTTTGTTGAGAAGTGAAGATTACACTTAACTTTGGATATAACGTAACATGTTTAAATTATTTTCAAAGATTTTGAAGCAACCTGCCAAGTTAATGAAATTAGACTTCTATGTGTTTACTGCTTCGATGTAAGAAAAGATAGCTCTTCATTCCTTTGGTTTTTACAGTCAGAAAGAGATATTTCTCTAACTTTAAAGGGGGGTATACTTGATCCTAGAGCAACAAAGCTAAAATAAAGTTTATTACATTGAGATTTTTTCCTTCCTATTGTCATTTCCTAGACAGAAAGCAAAAAGTTACTCTTCCTAATAGTAGTCTCGGTTTTGATACAGACTGTAACTTCACAAGTTAGGTTGTTTATAGCCATAGTTCAAGAGGCACTATATTCATATGAGACTTAGACTAACAATTTGGGAAATAAATGGATGATTTAGCACTATTGACCTAACAGTTTATACAGTGCTACCTCGATAATGTACTAAATTTTTAGATAGTGTTTAGACACCATTATCTGAAGATTGAAGTTAATTGCTGTTATGAGCCTTACCACCATGTCGACTTCCGTAGGAAGGAGCCATTTTGTACCCTAAACGACTATGCAAAATTTTGTCCTGTTTAATAAGCCATTTACTAATGTGAAGTTACTTTGTTCAACAGAGGAAGCCTGAGTAAAAGGTCTTTGCTTAAAAATCTCTATTCATCTTGGAAAGTTTGAAAACATTCATGGAATCCTTTGTAAGGCACTGCATTGGAATTAGGGAGATCTCCAGTCTACAAACTCTTGTTAATGGTTAGGGTCTGAAGAAAGAATGAGGTTTACATGGTCTCTTCTATGTACCAAAGTCTCTTGCAGACTAACTTGTTCTTGGCCCATTTGCTTTTGTCACAAAAATATCGTACAGAATTTTGATTTGGTGATGGCTGTTAATGCCCATTACCCAGCTATTTCACACTAAAATATAAATGGAGGCAGAGAAATGAATATATCTAAGAAGAAATAATGTTTTCTTTCAGTGAAATTTCTTTTTCTCTTTTGAGACAAAGCCTTCCACTGTGGTTCTGGCTGTCTTAGATCTTAGATAGTGCTCTTGCCTCAGACTCTGGAAGGCTTGAGCTACAGGTCTGTGTTCTATTATACCTGACTGCATTATGTATTTAATTTTAAAATCTTTATATTTATAAAACCTGTCTTCTCTACTACTGAAGTTGTACTTCAGATCATCCTGAGCAGACAGAGGACAGGGATTATCATTAACATACACATGTATACTGTGTTAGGTAAAATTTCAAATCTCTGACTTCACCCCTTTTGGAACTATTATCTTAGAAGGTCTAAATTCTATATTTCTTTTAAAAATGCTACCAAAATATGCATATAAGAGGCTGAGAGGTTTAGAGGTTATTGTACTTGGGAAAATAAGAACACCCACACCAGGGGCCACAGGATTTCCTGTAACTATAGCTTTAAGGGATTCAGTGTTCTTTCCTGGCTTCTGCGGGCACTCACATGTACATGTGCATGTATTCATACATACACATAGACATAAAAATCTTAAAAGTGCATTTAAATACTTTTTGTGACATTCAGGTATGTTTAAAGCATCTCTCAGTTGGAATTAAATACAAATACGAGATTGACGAGATTGGGGGACATTTAGAGGGAGAGTTGTGTAAACATGGAAATGATAGTTAAATTCTTATTATTTTATCTTAATTAAAATTTAATTTACAAAACATTTAAAATTACATTCCAATGTGTTAATAAAAATACAAATTCTTTTTCTTTTATCTACATCAAGTGGGTTATTTTAAACAGTATTGAGAGACTTTTATTTATAGAGTTACAAAAATATCCTTTTCAAAAGGATATCCTGGATATCAAAAAAGTCAATAATAGTGACTGACAATGATTACTTTTTAAATTTCATAAATGTTAGCTGTCTGGCCAAATGTTAAGAACTTTTGGAGCTGAGTGAAGAGTATGTAGAAATGTGTACAATTCTTCCTTTGAGGGATTGAAATTTTTACAAGAAAACAACTATATCTTTATAAATGACTCAGTAACTTGAAATAATCAATGAGAAAATGAACTATATGTGAGGATTAAAAGTATTTTGAAGTGTATGTAGGTAATAAATTCACATCTATGACAACTTATATAAAATAATAGCAAAATGTTCTATCAGTATTTTTTTATGAAAGGCAGGTCTTACAAAATCAATATTTAATGGATGGACAAAATTTAATAGAAAGCCAGAGGGATACAGGAAAGAGTAACCTGAATATTAGCCATGGAACGAGAAATACTGGTTTGTGTCATAAAGAGATGAAGAATCACAGAAAGTGGAATGACAGGATCCTGGAAGAGGCAGAAATTGGATGTTCCAAAATATTAATTGAGTCAAAGCACATAATTCACAGGGAAATCTATTCTTTGGAGACCTAATATGGCCTGTCTTTAAAGCGATGAAAATTACCTTTCCAGTTCTGAGATCTATTCTTCTCTGTAACACTTCTTCATTTCAGCATGCTATTGGGAGTTTGTATACCATGAGGAAAGCACAGAATAAATTATTAAGTGAACAATCTCTACATACAGACTGATAGATATCTTTATTACTTTTATGGAAGAAGTAGGTAAACCAGAATTGGGAGGGGCAAGGAATAGTATCTGATTTATTCAGGATCACACGCTTTAAGTTACATGAAGCTAAGCACAGATTCATCTGCATTGGAAGGTTTCTATAGTTTCCTGGGACAACTTGACTCCCATACTATGTGAGACGAAAAATAAAATTGACAGACTTCTCACAATTTGGACTTTTAGTTCTCAAATGCTATTTATGTAAAAATATTTGGGGATTGTTTTTGTTATTTTTAACTCCCCTACTTTCTGCCTCCCCCTAACCCCGCCTCCCTTTGTCTCTGTCTCTGTTTCTGTCTGTCTCTGTGTATATGTCTGTGTGTGTTTGTGTGTGTGTTAGTATATGCTTGTAAATGTAGGTGCTCATAGAGGCCAGAATCATTAGATTCTCTTTTAGTTGGAGAAAAAAAAAATATGGAGCACAGAGAAAGGGAATGGCTAACCCATGACTGGCCCAACCTGAGATCTATCCCATGAGCAAGAACCAATCCCAGACACTAATAATGATACTCTGTTATGATTGCAGAAAGGAGTCTAGCATTTCCAGAAGCTCTACCCAGCAGCTGACTTAGACAGATATAGACACCCACAGTCAAATATTACACAGAACTCTGAAAGCATTGTGGTAGAGTTGGAGGTAGGACTGAGAATCCCAAAGAGAACATGGACTCCACAAGCAGACCAACAGAAACAATTTACCTGGACCCTTGGGAACTCCCAAAGACCTAATTACCAACCGAAGAGCATACAAGGGCTGGACCTTAGCACCCAACCCCTTCTACACATTGAATCTTGGCCTTCATGGGGCTTCCCCAACAACTGAAATGGGAACTTACTCTGACTCTGTTGCCTGCATTTGGCTCCTGTTCTCCTAATTGGGTTGTGTTTTCTGACAGCAGTGGGAGAGGATTTACCTAGTCCTACAGTGACTTGAGGTGCTACAGTGGGTTAGTACCCAAGGGGGAATGCCCCCTTCTCAGAGATGAAGGAATCGGGGAGGGGCTCTATAACTGGGGGTGCTGGGAGGAGTTGGGTGCTGTGATAGGGATGTAAAGTGAATAAATAAATTAATTAATGGAAAAATAAATTAATGAATGATAAATTTATTCATCAATTGATGGATAGAATTAAATAGTTAAAATAAAATTGCTACAAGTTAAAATAAAAGGTGGTTGTAAACCACCTGATGTGGGCACTAAAAACGAAATTCAGTCCTCTGCAAGAGCAGTACAAGCACTTACATTGAGCTATCTCAACAGCCTCTCAGTTACCTTTAAGGTAAAATACAATTTTAATATAAACTTGTCTTAGTAGTTTTTAAGAAATCTGGTTGGGCACCTATTTGTTTCTAATATGAATCATATGCAGATAACAATCAACATGCTATGTTAAGATTTAAGATCATTCCTCAAGTATAATGTATGTCTATTATTATTCACTGGGCCGAAGATCAACATAGCTGGATAGGTTCTAGGACCCAGGGGAGTCCTAACACTGCTAAATGGATAAGGTATTGAAAAGTCCCCTAGATTCTTTTTTTTTTTTTTTTTTTTTTTTTCTGAGACAGGCTTTCTCTTTTAGCCCTGGCTATCCTGGAACTCACTTTGTAGACCAGGCTGGCCTCGAACTCAGAAATCCTCCTGCCTCTGCCTCCCAAGTGCTGGGATTAAAGGCGTGCGCCACCACGCCCAGCTGTTTTTGTTTTTGTTTTGTTTTTGTTTTTGTTGACCCCTAGATTCTTATTGTTATGCCCAAAGATACAATAGTATCTCTCAACTCACATTAGAGGAACTCCTTTTTCAACAGATGATGATTGATATAGAGACCCACAATGGGGAAATCTTGAAAAGCCCAACACCTAGATAAAGAGCCCCAGGAAATTAATGGCTGTTGTGTGTGTGAGAGAGAGAGAGAGAGAGAGAGAGAGAGAGAGAGAGAGAGAGAGAGAATGAATCAGTCGTCCACAGGGATGAGCCCACTGACAGATTATTCAATCCCAAGTGGTCAGTACTATACAATATACAAATGAGTAAGACTAAATGAACTCAGGAGGCTGTATTTATTTAAATATACATGTGGTGTGTGTGTGTGTGTGTGTGTGTGTGTGTGTGTGTGTGTGTGTAAATAGTTAAAGAAGGTCATACAGTGGAGAAGGAATAAGGTAGTAAGTAGTATAGGGGAAGCTGCAGAGGAGAAAATATGGGGTAGAATGATGTCAATACGGTACTCATGTATAAATTTTTCAAAACAAAACAAAACAAAAAACAAAACAAAAACAAAAACAAAAACAAAAAGCCACCAAAGTAAATGTTTAAAGAAAGTAATTAAACTGGGAGAGCAAAGCTGTGAAGGAAAGGGAGAGGGAAGGGATGTAACGGAACAGGGGGTGGATTTCATCCAAACACAGTGTATCCAGAACTACAGCTCTCAAATAGTAAAAAGCTTGTTCACAACCGGTACTGTTTCCCCCTTTCCAGGTCTCCCCTTAGGAAACTTTCCTATCCCATCTCCACTCCCCCTGCCTCTATGAGAGTGCTCTCCGACCCACCCACTTAGGTCCTCCCTCCCTGGCATTCCCCTACACTGGGGTATCGAACACTCTCAGGCCCAAGGGCCTCTCCTTCTACTGAGGACCAACAAAACCATCCTCTGCCACCTATGTGGCCAGCGCCATGGGTTGTTCCATGTGTACTCTTTGGTTGGTGATCTAGTCCCCCATGAGCTCTAGGGATCTGGCCTGTTAACACTTGCTCCTTCCTTGGGGCTGCAACCCCCCTCAGCTCCTTTAGTTTCTTCTACACTCCTCCATCAGGGACCCCCAGAGCTCAGTCCAATGATTGGCTACAAGTTTCCACCTCTGTTTGTTAGGCTCTGGCAGAGCCTCTCAGGATACAGCCATGTCAGGCTTTCATCAGCAAGCACTTCCTGGCATCCACAACAGCGTTCTAGTTTGGTGGCTGAATATGGGATGGATCCCCAGGTGGGGCAGAAAGCCTTAATAGTGATGGATTTTTTTGTTTGTTTGTTTCATTTTTACAATGTTTATTATGGTCAAAGGCTTGGAACAAAAACTACAAAGGCTTAGAGTGAAAACTACAGTAATCTGGATATTTCTTCACTGCCTCATGTGGTACCTGTGTGAGTGTGATCCAAGCCTTTTTTCTAGGAGGGATTGAATTGCTAGCACGGTACCTTAAATTGCTTCTTCTTTGTCGTTATGCTCAGACATAGCATAAACCTCAAATTGGTAAGAGTTTTTGCATATTGGCTCAGGACTGAATGAGTAGATGTTCTGGCATTTACAAGTTAATATGGATCTCCTGAAATGGCCATATCATCTTCTGGCTAACAAATGTATTGATGGTGGCAGGTAAATCCTACTCAAGTTTGCTATGACAGGAAAGTGAAAAAAAGGATCACAGTTACGCTTTCTCATGCTTCCTTATTTTTCCAGGTACTTTGGGGCCAGAAAGACAAGTCAATGGATAAAATAGCTATTGCTGCCATGCCTGATGAACTGAGTTAATCACTTGGGACACACACACACACACACACACACACACACACACACGCACATGACCTTTATATATATTATATATAAATATGTGCATGTGTGTATATATATATATATATATATATATATATATATATATATATATATATATATATATATATATATATATATATATATATATATATATATATATATATATACACATATGTGTGTGTGTGTGTGTGTGTGTGTGTACTGTGTTTTTATGTGTGTGTTTATGTGTCTATGTGTCTGTGTGTATGTGTATCTGTGTGTCTGTGTGTGTCTCAATATTTACCCTTGGCAATCCTGGATCTACCTAAGTAGACCATGCTGGCCTCAAAATCACCAAGATATCTATTTGTTTCTTTGAGTCTTTGAGTGCTAGGATTAAAGACTATCTCTTTCAGCTAACAAATAAACAGATATACATTTTTAAAGACTTCAAAAAGGAAAGGTACTTGCAATTTCCACTTTATGCCCGTGTGTTTTAACTAGTAATCAAACAGGAACCAGTAAGACGCATATTTCATATTACATTTCATAGCTGAGTTACATTTCATAGCTGACAGCATATGGGAAAATGTCCCAAGTCCTGGATCAGAGGAACGACTGACTACTAAGGAACTTACTTACTCTTTGCAAATGGACTGACAAAATGTCTGGCACACATACGAGGTTAGCCACATCTGTTGTATCAATAAATAGAGACATAAGAGCGAGGCTCCCGACATCATTTAGACACTGTCGATTTCTCAGTTCAGTGGTTTTGATGCTGATAGAGACAGACTTCCTGTGACAGTGCAGTGAGCTGCATGTCTTGTCATGGGCATCTAGTACTGACCAGTGTCAGCACAGACTAGTATTCTTCCTGAAACTAACATGAACTAGGTTTTAAAATTTGTTCTGAAATAGTATCCCTCACTCTTTGAAGGTGGGACATTATCTGCTAATGAACCTCAACTGTTCATAGCTATTATTGCCTGCCTAATGGAGAATTAGGAATACATTCTGCAAAAGAACCAGTGTGCTTTCTGTTGCATTTCAGACTCTATGAGGTACTAAGGTGACATGTCTGTCACTTCAACTGTATTAGTATTGAAATTGTAGCACTTCACAATTGAAGTGTATTACACACTCGAGATACAGTAAACGGCTGTATTTGAATCGAATCACACAATCATAGATATTAGAGCCAGAAAACGCCTATTAGGTTATCATGTCCATCCGCTGCCATTTGGCATTCTTATATTTACAACATATTGTCACATCTACAGTTAAATGCCTCAAGCAATGGACTTCTACCACTGTGCCAAGAATATGTTCTTTTCTTTCCTTTTTCTTTTTGTCTAAAGGACTTGCTCATCATAACAATTTTTCTGATATTCAGCTGAAATTTATTTTTTGCTCAATTTCACTCCAGTGCTGTCATACCCTAATCCCCCATTCCTTAATCTTTCTGCTCTTTTATCTTTCTTCACAGCATCACTATTTTGAAAATGGGATCATTTAAAGATCATTCTTTAAACTTTGAAATTGTGATTTCCTTCTCGCCCAAATTATGTGATACCTTTTTAGGTTGGCTTCTCCAAGAAATAGATGCTGAGACACATAAGGGTACAAATAATTTTTTTCCTAAGACTTGTTGAAAGAAAGGAATGGACAAGGGATAGGGAAGAGAAGAAGCTGTAGAAGAATGTAGATGAAACCAATTCCTTTGTGAAAATGAACCTCCATCTTGCTGTGACTGCTGATAATTCATGCAAATGTACCTCAGAGATTACAGGAAAGGAAACAGTTAATAGTTATACCCAGCTGCAACATCTATGATCCATAATAATGACCTAATGGTAAGATATCATGAAAGGTGCAGTATGTGAAGCATGTTAGTGGTAACCAACCATTGTGAGTTGAACTGATGTCCCACTCAACAGGAGGAAAACTATGTTGGGTAATGTAAACCTAGCCAGCTTCCTGGAGCTAGTGGGGTCATAGGTGCTAGAAATAACCTACTAGTGTTATTTTGCTAGACCTGCATAATTCCTTACTAACTCTAAAACTTATCCTTATATCCACAATAAGTAGCTTCCACCCATCATCAAAGAATCCTCTCTTTATAGTAAATGGGAACCATCACAGAAACATCACAACTGGACACAGTGCAGAGATCAGGTTGTCATGGGAAGCACATGCTCAATGGATACATCTACACCATAGCCCCCACATATATGGCTCAGGGGACATAAAAAAGTGGGTGTGGGAAGATAGAAAGAGCTAGAATAGCATGACATGTAATTTATAACAGGCTCTCATAGATGTGGATGCATAAGCAATACTGGAACAATTGCTATATCAATGAATATGTTAACATGAAAGAAGAAAGTTTCATAAGGTCCCACTCCTAGATGACGAGCTACAGGCAATAGTGACTTCAGGGAGAAGGAAAATTAGCCTGTTTAATGGGTTAGCTCCCTTATTGGATGTACAATATAGAGTGATCAGCCCTAACACCTTATACAAGCAAATGATAAAATTGCACTCCATAGTTTGTATTTATATATTTATACATGCACATGCTTACATATGTAACATATGTGTAACAATACTTAGCAAAGAGCAAAAGTTATCAACTAGAGAGTAGGAGGGGATATCAAAGAGCTTAGGGGGAAAGTAACAAGGAGGAGCTTGAGGGACCCGTAACACTGCTTCCTTAAGTCTTTTTACTGTCTCTGTATTCATACAGAACATGTTAAAATGGGGTGATGCTAGAATCTGCACTAGGGAAACTAGGGAGCACTTAAAGCAAAAACAGTTTGTGTGGCTGGTTAGGGAATTTAGGTCACTAGGCTTTTGTTTCCTTGTTTGTTTGCTTGTGTGATTTGCTATACCAAGTGGATCCCAGGAATCATTAAACCAAGAAGTGACCAACTTTTATATAAAAGACTACATGCTTTGTGAGGCTACAAGTAAAATCAAGATTATTGTATAACTAGTTATATAACAGAAGTACTCCTAAATGTGCTTTATTTTGTGATTAAATACTGGTTACTTAGTATATTTTATAGAAAGTGTATAATTCCACTTCTTTAAGGTTAAAAGCTTCAAAATGATTAGCAGATAGTCACAGTTCTAAGCATATGTGACTTGTGTTTATAAAGCTAACTAAATTGCTTTTCATTTTCTGTTGTTTTATCCTTACCATCCAGTCACTTCCTCTACATCATCTCTATTTTTGCACAGCTCTATATTCAGTTTGTTTGTTTGTTATCATTAAATTACTTCATATTTTTCCTATTTGTTGGTTTTTTTTTTTGCTTATTTATTTACTTAGTTATTTGATTGTTGTTGTTGTTGTTGTTTGTAGATAGGTTCTTTCTTCAGAACCCTGGCAGTTCTGAAATTTATTATGTAGAATAGGCTGGCCTTGAACTAAGAGAGATCTGTCTGTTCTGCTTCCCCGGTGCTGGGAATAAAGGCATGTGCTACATTCCTGCCTTTAATTAGTTTAGAATCATATTCTAACACACATTGAAAGACATTTTCTTTGACAGTATTTTTTCCTGGATGCTTTGTGAAACCTATTATTGTGCAGTGAAGTCTATTTTCATTATTCCAGATACAGGAAGACATGTAGTAACATTAGATTTTTAAACACACATTCATTGGAATTCAGAAGAGTAATTCATAATGTTTTTTCTCAAGAGAATATAGATATAGATGTGAATGCAAATTCCTATGTGTCATTAAAATGCATGCTTTTGCAATAATTCACCACCAGTGTTTAAAGGCTATTTTAAATAAATTTACTGAATTATTTTGAATTCCAAAGTTCATGGATTTTTAATATGTCTTCTATAAATGTTTGATTCTTCTCCTGCAAATCAAAGAAATGTTGTGTATGATTCAAACACAATCTTGAAAGGATTTTCTTTTAGCTGTTTATACTACTATTTATACATTGGTCAGCTGCTAGGAATATTACTAGGAGAAAAGGGAGGAAATAACAAGTAGCCCCTCTAAGAGTCAACCTGCACAGAAATAGAAATGCATCTGAAAGCTGAAAACTAAAATGGCTTAAAAATAAGCTACACTATGGATGTGTCATGTTGTATGTGTATATATATATATATATATATATATATATATATATATATATATATCCGTGTGTACAATAATTAAAGAAGAAGAGGTCATTGATTTGAGCGGTAGCAGAGAGGGACACAGACAGGGACACAGACAGGGTTGTTGGGCCTATAGGGGGATTGTAGAGGAAGTAAATTCAGTGCTCATCTGCAAAATTCTCAAAATGTTTTCATTTAAGTCAGAAGAATATTAAAGGTTTTAGATATAGTATACACAATAATATTTTCTTGGGGCTAAGGAGAAGGGGAAATGAGGAGTTTAACAAGTTTGGCGGCATGAACCTATAATCCCAGTTTGAGAAAGAAAGACAAACAACAACAAAAGCAGATTTATTATATCATAGCAGCAAAATTTTGATATAGGAATTACAGATTTTTAAGTCATTATCATGACTTTGTTTATGCAGGATTATCTTCCAGTCTCCTTCATCTGCCCTTACTCTGTCATTGACCTCAATCCTGACCTTGTGCCTGGAAAGTAACTGTCATACTTACCAGGTGTCGCTATTTTTAAACTCTATTTTAATTTTTGTTTTTTTTTTTTAATTAGAGAGAAAAACCTTCTTATAAGTTTCTAAAGTATTAAAAAATTAAGAAAACATATATTGGTGATGTATTTCATGTAGATTGAATATACAACAGATCTACATTAGCATGTTTTAATTTTTTCCTATTCTTACTGGTTTATGTATGACAGCGACCATGTGCCCCAGGTGGCTGAGACTGGAAGGAGCATAAGAAAGAGAAAACTAAGACCACGGAAAGAGTCTTAACTACTTTGGGCAACATTTTCTCTGTCCTGGTCTTCCAACCACACTCTAAACCTAAAACATTCTTTATTTTAATTTACATTGGCTATTGTCCAATAAAGCACTTTAGAATCCCAAAGATTATTCCAGTCCTGGGTGAAACTAAGGATTAATTTTTAATAAATTTTGTCTAAAATGTTGGTCTCTAATAAATTTGTCTAAAATATTGGTTGAAATTATAGCTTCATTTTCATTTAATTTGTAAATGTGGCCTTCTCATTAGTTTTAACACATAGGTGGTCTTTTATTTTGCATAGTTATAATCTAATATTTACTTATTGATTATTTTATATTTCACTATATTATAAATTCCACAACATATGTTATTATGTATGTTTCGTGATTGATGCTAACTCCCTATTTTGAAGAGAGAGAATTGGGTCATTACTTAATGTAGAATGAATTCCAATTCTGTTGTCTAGCCTTTTTATGGTTGTTCACAATCCACTGCACCCATTTGAAAGGGAGGTCAGAGAAGATATGTGTGTGTGTATTCTTTTTGGGTGCCAAAGTTTTAGTAGGCTGAAGAAAATATTTGAATATCATGTCTTCAAAACACAAAATTATAAAAAGCTATTTATGATAGCACTCAGTATGTTTCAGGAGTTTAGAGATAATTTTGAGGAATATATAAAAAAAGATAAAAGACAGAAGACAGTATCAGTTTACAATTTATAATGACTAGAACATTTTATACACTCAAAGTGTCCCAAATGGTATTGAAGTAATGATTGTTCTTAGCTACCCTAATAGAGACTGAAAAAATTGCCAAGTAACATCATATTTTAATATTTTCATCAATTAAAATGTTTAAGAATTCCAGTTTCCACTCCTCCATTGCTGGTGGGATTTCAAGCTGGTACAACCACTCTGGAAATGAGTTTGGCGGTTCCTCAGAAAATTGGACATAGTTCTACCAGAAGATCCAGCAATACCACTCCTGGGCATATACCCAGAAGATGCTCCAACTTGTAATAAGGACACATGCTCCACTATGTTCATGGCAGCCTTATTTATAATAGCAAGAACCTGGAAAGAACCCAAATGTCCCTCAATAGAGGAATGGGTACAGAAAATGTGGTACATTTACACAATGGAATACTACTCAGCCATTAAAAACAATGAATTCATGAAATTCTTAGACAAATGCATGGATCTCGAGGATATCATTCTAAGTGAGATAACACAATCACGAAAGAACACACATGATATGCACTCACTGATAAGTGAATATTAGTCCAAAATCTTAGAATACCCAAGGTACAATTTACAAAACACATGAAACTCAAGAAAGAAAACCAAAGTGTGGCTATTTCGATCCTTAGAATGGAAAACAAAATACCCATGGAAGGAGTTACAGAGACAAAGTTTGGAGCAGAGACTGAAGGAATGACCATCCAGAGACTGTCCCACCTGGGGATCCATCCCATAAACAGACACCAAATCCAGACACTATTGCAGATGTCAACAAGAGCTTGCTGACAAGTACTTGATATAGCTTGTCTCCTGAGAGGTTCTGCCAGTACCTGACTACTACAGAAGTGGATGCTCACAGTCATCCATTAGATGGAGCATAGGGTCCCCAATGAAGAAGCTTGAGAAAGTTCCCAAGGTGCTGAAGGGGTTTGCAGCCCCCTAGGAGGAACAACATTATGAACTAACCACTAACCCCAGAGTTCCCTGGGACTAAACCGCAAATCAAATAAAACACATGGTGGGATTCATGGCTCTAGCTGCATAAGTAGCCGAGGATGGCCTAGTTGGTCATCAATGAAAGGATAGGCCCTAGGTCTTATGTGGGTTCTATGCCCCAGTATAGGGGAATTCCAGGACCAGGAATGAGAGTGGGTGGGTTGGGGATCAGGGGGAGGGAGGAGGGTATAGGAGATTTTCAGAGGGGAAACTAGGAAAGGGAGTAACATTTGAAATGGAAATAATGAAAATTTCTAATAAAAGTAATAATAACAGAATATGATATTGAAGTTTAATTATAATGAATTGCAAGATATTATTATTAAAAATGAATTCCAGTTATCAAAATACTTTAATTATATTGAGATTTTTTTCTTTCTTTTATATTTAGTAATATCTTTACTTTGTCTTTGATGGTCCTGATGATCAGAGATTGAGAATTTTCTTAGTCTAAGAATTAGAGTATGCAATAGAAATACACCCTTCACAATAGTCACTAACAGTATAAAATATCTTGGTGTGACTCTTACGAAGGAAGTGAAAGATTTGTATGACAAGAACTTCAAGTCTCTGAAGAAAGAAATTGAGGAAGATCTCAGAAGATGGAAGGATCTCCCATGCTCATGGATTGGCAGAATCAATATAGTAAAAATGGCTATCGTGCCAAAAGCTATCTANTGGCCATCAGTGGGAAGAGAGGCCCCTTGGTTATGCAGACTTTATATGCCCCAATACAGGGGAACGCTGGGGCCAAGGGGTGGGAGCGGGTGGGTAGGGGAGCAGGGCCGGGAGGGGGGAGGATACAGGGAACTTTCTGGATAACACTTGAAATGTAAATGAAGAAAATATCTAATAAAAGTTGAAAAAAAAAAAGAAATACTGAAAAAATTCTTAGACAAGAAACTGCTAAAGAAACCCCTTTTTTGTGCGTGTAATTTTAAGGTATTTAGTACTGGAAATAGAGAGCTAGAGCGAATTTCACAGAAATAAATATCAACAAAACAAATTTTTTTTTTCATTATTGGATGAAAGAAAACTTTAGAGTAAAGTGCATCACACATAGCTTTTTTTACAGGATGGAAGAAAAGGAATGTAGTATGCTAGTAATTGCTTCATATTTGGGTCATCATAATTCAGGAATAATCAGAACTGGCAATCTTTAGTCAGTGATAATGAACACTCCCATCAATACCCTTGTGTTTACATCTGATCTTCGATTTTATTCTCTACTTTCTTTTCTGATCAAATTGGAGTGTTTTTCTAAATTAGAAAGAATGAAAGGCATACAGTACTCCAGAGTTGGATAGTTTTCTTTGTGAATATTCTTTCAACTTAAAGCAAAGGTATGAATCCATGGTAAATTTTAAAAATGGTTTATTTGTAAACACCAGGCATGTTCAGTAAGATAATTAACAAATTAGAAGTGTGAATCATTGTGTTTAAATATAGTTTATAATTAATATTGTTATATTATTATTACTTTCAAATACATAGCTCTATATCTATCTATCTATCTATCTATCTATCTATGTATCTATCTATCTATCCCTCTTCTACAATTTTCCCAAATCTTAGATGTGTGTTTTGCATATTCATTTATTAGCAATGAACTTCATAATTCTATTATATACATATATATTTCTAAATATATAGAACTAATAGAGCCACTTGGTCTTTATAATGTTATTTGTAAGTTTTCAGGGGTGACCATAAGTCACTGGACAACCAATTGGTGTGCTGTTCCCTGGCAAGAATGACCTCTTCCATTCTGCTCTTTCTTCACTTGCCTATAGTTCTTTGTGTAGGGCTAAAGCATTGTGGGTTTTCTACACTCAGTTTGGCACATTCGTTGTTGTCAGCCTTGTTCACCCTCCACTCAGGCAGTCATGTTGATGAGACTTTACAGGCATAACTTCTGATATTAGTTGAAGACATAATCTCACAGTAATTTCCCTAATCCTCTGACTTGTATAACCTTTCTCCTCTGTCTTCTACATTATCCCCTGAACCTTAGGTATAAATTGCTGACAGCCTGGTATGGCTGTTTCCTGAGAGGTTCTACCAGCAACTGACCAATACAGATGCAGATAGTCACAGCCAACCATCGAACTGAGCCCAGCGACCCCAATAGTTGAGCTAGGTGAAGGAGTGAAAGAACTGAAGTGTATTGCAATCCCACAGGAAGATCAATATCAACTAACCAGATCACCCAGAGGTCCCAGAGACTAAACCATCAACCAAAGAGTACAAATGGAAGGGCCCATGGTTCCAGATGTATATGTAGCAGAGTATGATCTTATCTGACATTAGTGTGTGTGTGGGGGGGAGGCCCTTGGTCCTGTGTGGACATAATGCCCCAGTGTAGGGGGATGCTAAGGCAGTGAGGTGGGAATGGGTGAGTGGGAAGAACACTCTCACAGAGGTACAGGGGACAGAGCAGAGGGGAAATAAGATGTGAGGGTTGGGGTGGGGTAGCCAGGAAGGGGGATATCATTTCAAATGTAAATGAATAAAATGATTAATAAAAAACATGGAAAGGGAGTTTTCCAGATTCATTTATTAGCAATGGACAATTTTCTGTGTTTTGATTGTCTGTGGTTTTCTGTAGTACTATTTTCTATTGCAAATAGAAGTTTACTTTGTCAGATGTGAAAGCTCCGATTCTCTGTGAGTATGAGGGCCAGTGTTTATAGGTTTTTGCTAGGGATTATGCTAGCTTAGTGAATTAATGATTTTAGATTCTTCTCCAATAAGCACTGAACAGTTAGTGTCTTAGTAAGGGTAACTATTGCTGTCATAAAACACTATGATTAAAGCAAGCTGAAGAGAAAGGTTGGCTCATAGTATATCATCAGGAAGTCAGGACAGGAATTCAAACAGGGCAGGGACCCAGGGGTAGGAGCTGATGCAGAAGCCATAGATGAGTGCTGCTTATTGGATTGTTCATCATATCTTGCTCCACTTGCTTTCTTATAGAAGCCAGCACCACCATCCCAGGCATGTTTCCACTCACATTTTGGATTGGTCCTCTACATCAACCAATCATTAAGAAAATCTGAGTTTTAAAACTACAACTGAGTCTTATGGAGGCATTTTCTCAATGTATGACTCTTATCTTCTGTCAAGAAGATATAACTCTAACCAGTACAGCTAGGTTTCCAGTACCAGGTATATTTTCCCTCTTGTCGAGTGGGTATGTCCAATTAAAGAAAATAGGTATGCTACTACTACATAACTAGGGCAATCATACCATGCCATTCATTAATGTGGTTTACAGGTGTTAAACCCGGGTAAGACTCTAAGTTTCCTTCCTCATTTAGAAGTGGTGACTTATGGTACTATGAAGGCTATTCCTCAGGGCAGTGGCATTCACATCCTAATCTGTTCAGGGCTTTCTGGGCCCTGTTTCTGAAGTGCATGGAGTCTTCTTAGCCTTAACATAAGAAACTCAAAATGCCTGTTCATATGTGCCTTAGTAATACAACAATGGGGGGTTATCCAAAGGCAGTTCAAGTGGAGAACTGAAGGAATGATGCCCAAAACTGTTTGCTGATTGGTAGGTAGGAGAGTGGCAAAATCCCCTGGACCTCCAAAGTCATTTTTTATGGTCTGTTAAAATCTCCCATGACAGATTTTAGCTATTCTGCTCCTCCCAGTCAGAGTGGACATAGTTTTTCATGGTTCTTTCGTAGACACTAATAAAGAGACTCAAACTTGGTTCCAATAAGCAAATGGTTAGGGGAATAGAGAGTGCTACTGTCTGATACAAATTTTAGTCTACTTTCTTCTTAATGGAGTGAAGGTTCCCAGGAGAGAACATAAATACTATAGCAGTTTAGGCCAATTTTGCCACATTAAACCTATCAAAAATAAGTGGTATACCTGTTCTCTTAGCTTTAAATTTTTGATGCAATCTTGAGTTCGTTTTTATTTAAATTTGAATATGAATGCCATGGTATTTTGAAAGTTAAAGTAAACATACCATTCTCAAACAGAAACACTATATGAAAGAATCTGTCAAGAATCCATACAAATTTAGAGAGCACCTGGAAGTTTAAGGTGTTATTTTTGCCTTGAAAAGGGAAAACACTAGAAAAATTGGCTATAAAGGATGCTAAAATACAGTTAAAATAAGACACATGAGATATTCTCTACTGGAGAATGATGCTTTTAGTATCAATTATATAATAACTTGCATAGAAAAACTGAAGAAAACTGTACTTTCTAAGGAAATTCCAACCAATTTTATGTACATTTTTCATGCTGGGAATGTCATACATGAGCAAGGCATGTGCTTCACTCCCAGTCTTTCCTGTCTACCTCCAACTCCTCCCATGTCCTCTCTCCCAAATTACTGACCTCATATTCTTTAGTTAATATTATTTTTGCAAATTATTTTAAAACAGAATATATATCTGTATCTTACTACCATTTATCAATCTCTATTTCTTTCTATCCATCTATCTATCCACCCATCCACCTACCCATCCATCCCTCATGTCTCCACCAATCCATCCACAAGTCTATGCAACCTACTTTTATTTTTGTTTATGTATATGTGTGAGTCAGTGTAAGTATATTCCATGTGTGTACAGGTGCTCATGGAAGTCAAGTTTCTTGGAGCTTGAGGTGATTATGTGTTGTCCAGTGTGGGTGCTGGCAACAGAATTCCAGTTCTCTCTAAGAGAAGCAATCCTTAAGCAATCTCTCCAGCTCCAGCCTCAGCTCCGGCTCCACCTTACTTCTTTTTTTTCCCAACTTTTATTAGATATTTTCTTCATTTACATTTCAAGTGTTATCCAGAAAGTTCCCTATACCCTCCCCCCTCCTGGCCCTGCTCCCCTACCTGCCCGCTTCCACTTCTTGGCCCTGGCGTTCCCCTGTATTGGGGCATATAAAGTCTGCATGACCAAGGGGCCTCTCTTCCCAATGATGGCCAACTAGGCCATCCTCTTCTATATATGCAGCTAGAGACATGAGCTCAGGGGTTACTAGTTAGTTCATGGTTATTCTTCCACCTATAGGGTTGAAGACCCCTTCAGCTCCTTGGGTACTTTCTCTAGCTCCTTCCTTGGGAACCCTGTGTTCCATCTAATAGCTGACTGTGAGCTTCCACCTCCATGTTTGCCAGGCATTGGTATAGTTTCCCCTGAGACGGCTATATCCGGGCCCTTTCAGCACTATCTTGCTGGCATATGCTATAGTGTCTATGTTTGGTGGCTGATTGTGGGATGGATCCCTGGCAGCCGCAGTCCTTGGGTCCATCCTTTGGATTCAGCTTCACACATGATCTCTGTAACTCTTTCAATGTGTGCTTTGTTCTTAATTCTAGGAAGGTCCACCTTACTTCTTAAAAATAACTTTCCATATAAATACAGTTTGAGTCTATTTACTAGTTCAGGATCCATTTTACCCTATGGGTACTACATATGTGGTTCTGTTCTGCAGTTTGAAATTAGCTAAGGAAGGACAGAGCACTGGAAGCAGAAGACAAGGTAGATCAACCAAGCACATTACCTAGTCCAGTAAGCAAGTGTATTATGCCTTGGTAAGTGTTTCAAAGGGACCAGAATGGCTCTGCAAAGCTCAAGGTGACAGCCCTCATGTGACCTTGGGCTTCACTTAGTCAGTGACAAAAGTTTATCAAAGAAGTTTAGTCGAGTCTAGTGACATTCCCCTTCTATCAGAAATGTGAAAGATTACAAAATATAGACTTCAGCATGTGGTGGCAGTGTTAATTATTATTAGATGGGAAAACTGCCTAAAGGCTGGATTCTCTCACTGAGTTTGTGAAGGGAATGAAAGTAAGCAGAAGTGTACAGTGAAGTGTAAGAGGCATGAAGTCTCAAAAGCTGTGTACTTCTAGACCACTTCAAGGTGAAGGCTTTCTTACAAGTTCTTATGTGATACTTTTTTATAGTCCCCATGAGATTAAAAATGCAGGTGTAGGGTATTATTTCTATTTCATGCTTGAAGCAATTGAGAAATGGAGAGATTAAGGGAATTGCCTCAGGTCAAACAATTTCTTAAGTGACAGCCAGAGACTAGGGAACACAGAACACTTCTTTTGTCTTTGTGGAGCTCAGCTCAGTGCCAGCACAGAGACTCTGCATCAGCACAATGCCCTGTTAGTCCCTATGTTTCAGCATGGAATTTCTTGAAAATCTTGAACAATGCTTTTCCAGTAACAATGAAGGACATAGAGAGAGTGAGGTGGAATTGAAGGGGGGGGAGTAAATGGGAGGAAAAAGAGAGAGCAGAGCTTCATGTACTATGAAATTCATAGAACCCATACTGATGTCAGTATAGACTCTTCTGGACATCTATATCTCACTCCCCATAGCTGTGGGTAGAGATGTAAAGGCAACTCATCTATCTATATCAGTGACTCTCTGACTGGATTAGTCTAGTTCCTTATTAGCTTATGATTGATCCATCCTCATAGAGTCCCAGACACAAAGTTCAGAGTTGCAGCTTTCTCAGTCAGAAGGCAGCTCTCTGCCATGGTCTAGAATGAAGGCAACACAGTTCATGTTATATAGTCTGAGTTTTGAAAATCAGCAGCCTAGTTGACATATGTTTCAGTTCACTTTCTTTTCCCGTTGCTGCCAAAAAGAATATCCAGGAAAAAAACCAATTACAAGGAAAAAGGGATTATACACTTCAAAATTCCAGCTCACAGACCAGCACTCTGAGAGGTCAATATTGAATCAGCTGATCACATTACATCCACAGTTAAAGCAGAGAGCAGTGGATTAATGCATAGATGTGCTTGGGTGACTCTCTTCTTGGATGATTCTGGACTATATTCTCTTGGCAATTAAAACTAGCCTGCATATCACTTAGATTAGATTGTCTGTTAAAGGATATCTGATCTATGTTACTATATAATTTAAAAAGCATTTGTTTGTACACTGAGTTTGAAGGTTGTACACATCAATGTTCTACCTACTGGATATAATGACACCATCATGGTTTTAGAATTTTATTTATTTGAAATGTTTTCCACATTTTACATGAGGTTAAAAGGAGTCACAAGATTTAACACGGTGAACTCTATTGATGTCTATATTGTTTACAAAGCATGAATGTGGGCTGGGTGGTGCCTTTGTGGTAGATCATGTGCCTAGTGTGCTGAAGTTCCTTGGTTCCACACCTAGCACTGTAAAATAAAAATATATCCTACTAAAATATAAATATAATATGCTAAAGATTAAATATTTTTGTAAATATATTAATTATAATTAAAATTATAATATAGTATGTAAACATACTAAATATATTTATGTAAGTATAATTAAATAAAATTATAATATAAATATAAATTATATAAATGTACCAGAATATAATTATACTAAAATAATATAAAAAATAAATCATACTAAAAGTATGAAATTGTATTAACCAGCAATTCTCTTGACTTAAGATATTTTTATTTATGCTAGAGAGTGTCATTTGTAATGCCTACAGTTATTTAAAACTAATTTCAGCTTTTAGACACTAAGTCACTATTGCTCCCTTTTTAATAGAGAAGTGGCATTCTTGCTAATGAAAGGAAAACGAGAAAGCTGTTTCCTTAATCCCAATCCCAGGCTGGATACAGTTAGACTGAATCATCCTCTGATCTTAGACCTTCATTCTCCATTCCTCTTATTTCTACTTCTCCTGTGAAACTTCCCGTTAAATGAGAATAAAGAAAATGTACATAAGGAGGTTTTCTGAATTTTCCGTTCCCCTTCCCACGAACCATGTGAAAGGTGAAAAGATTTGACGTGTTTTAATTTATGGTATTTGTATTCAGAGATGGTGAACATTTGAACTTCTTACATCATCAAACTGAACTCCTGACCTTTTTCTGAGAGCCTGTAAACCCGAAAGAGAAAGCTGCATGAAATTGCTCTCCCAGGGCCCCGCGGTGCCCACACGGTGCAGTACAGTCTTGACTGAGGAGTAAAAGTACTTCGACACAAGATGCAAGGTGAAGTGGACAGGTCTAAGCACTTTCAGAAAGATACTTATCTTTTCTTTAGCCTCGTATTTCGCTAGTGAAAGTTGGGATGTAATGTATCCCTTTGAAATTTGGTAGAGCTCTTTGGGGAATTGTTCATGCAGACTCCGTGTGAAATCCATAAAAGGCTTTGGGCTCCTCAGAGATCTCCATGTAAATGCAATTATCTTATGGCTTTGCTACAAGCACCGCACCATGTGTCCAATGTCACCAGCCTGATTGCTTGCTATGGAGACTTGTATGGCATTTATAGCAGGCTGTTGAAGTGAGTGAGCATTTGACATCCTTCAAATACTTGCATAAGTCCTGCCTCACAGAGACTCAGAGGGTCATGAACAGTTTTATTCACACTTCTTTATGTTTCCAACTTCATAGTAAAGTGGTCCTTGCCCTGAGGTTGACCTTTAACTTCAAAGCTGAAATCGTTATGTAACTCAAAACAGCTAAACTGATATTGCAATGTGCAGAAATAAAACAGCTTTCAATTACGTTGGGAAAATAACTCTACTTAAGATTTTTTTGCACATATATATATATATATATATATATATATATATGTATGTATATATATATATATATCTCCTATGTTTGCCAGTATATATGTAATAATATTTATATTTATATACTATGTAATATAAAATTTATATTTTATAAATATAAATAATATAAATGTAAATATCAATAGATTAAATAATATTTTATATACTGTATATAATATAAATTTTTACACATATACTACCAAATATAGAGTATATATGTATGTGTATATATGTATATATATATAATCTTAAGTAGAATTGTTTTTAAATTTTCTCAGGATAATTGAAAGCTGTTTTACTTCTGCTTGTTGCAATACCAGTTTTTTTTTTTTTTTTGAGTTACTTAATGATGTACCAGTATATCTGTTACTATTTTATATTATATATAAAATATAAAATTGTTACATATAACATAAAATTGTTACAGATATACTGACAAATATAGAGTATTGTAGGAAAACAAGAATATAGCGTGGAGACTAGATTTACATTTTTTAAATATTGAAGCTAAGTAAATATGAGTATTTTCTAAACAGTGAAGGCAAAACAAGCTTATCAATGTGAATGGAAAATTCCCATGAACAGATGTTGATATTTTTCTTTGCATGGCTACATCACTTATAAGGGGAAAATATGGTTATGGAAGATCAACTGCATTGTATGTAACATTAAATGTTTATTTAAGCTTTGAAAATTAATTCTAAGAAATGTAATATTGCCTGCCTAGAGAATATTAGAATTTTCCAGCCACTGTCTGCATAAGCAACAAGTAGCAAATGAGAGTGGAATATTTATCAGTGTCCTATGGCTAGGCATAAAGTTAGTTTTGAAGATTACTACAGTCACTGTATATCTTTCGTATTAATCCAAGACAATTAACACATGTACAAAATGCATTGGAAGTTATAAGTAATGGAAGAAATATCATGTACTCATTACATTTTGTACTGAGTTTTATTATATTTTATTGATACCTTTGGATTTGAAATTGATAAACTGTAATCATTTTAATTATTAAGTATTATGGTAATTATGTCAACTATCATAAATAATTAATATCATAAGCCACGAGTACCATAATTATAATGTTTTTCTGTGTCCTAATCATAAAAGAGACTACCTTGTCTCCCCAACTCCCATCAGAGAGAGCTCTGGAATAATCTATGGCACTGTATCTTTTTATGCACTCATAGAGGAAATGTTTTTATGAGAAGCTCATTACTGAATTACTATTAGAACATGATTGCTGTTGTGGAACAAAACTTTTCAACTCAAGTTCATCAGATAGCTTTTCCCAGGGTTGATTTCCCTTCTCTTCGGTGAAACTAAAACGGTGCACTCGTTATCATCCTGAAAGTTCAGAAACTAAATAACACATAAATTTCAGTGCCGTTTCTGGGTTTGTTTATATTCAATTTCAGAAGGATTCATTTGGTTGACTGGCTTACATTTCCAGATTATTAATTAGCCCAGTTAAGAAGACAGAGAATTGCTATGAACATAGAAAACTTAGATCAACTCCCATGTATTAGCTACCACATTGGCCCTCCAGGTTGCCTCTACTAGTGAGAAATTACCTCATTGGGTTAAATGGCAAAATTGTATATGTAATGTATAATTATGTATATATTATATATACTATAAACCATACATAGTATACATTATATAATTGTGACTCTATACATTTTATACATGATATAATAATGAAGATTATTTTAACCTCCACTCTGATTCATTAAATAATTTTATAGATAGATATAGATATTGATAGACAGTAATTGATAGATGATAGAAAGATAGATGGATTAAAAAATGAATTTATGAAATTCTTGGGCAAATGGATGAATCTGGAGGACATAATTCTTAGTGAGGTAACCCAATCACAAATGAAGTCATTGGATATGCGCTCACTGATAAATGGATATTAGCCCAGAAACTTAGAATACCCAAGATACAATCTGCAAAATACAAGAAAATCAAGAAGGAAGATCATTCATTCCTCCTTTGAATAGAAAACAAAATACCCATGAAAGGAGTTACAGAGACAAAGTTTAGGGCTAAGATGAAAGGATGGACCATACAGAGACTACCCCACCACGGTGGATCCATCCCATAATCAGTCACTAAACTCAGACACTATTGCATAGGATAGCAAGTGTTTACTGAA
Source organism: Mus minutoides (assembly GCA_902729485.2). NCBI lineage: Eukaryota > Metazoa > Chordata > Mammalia > Rodentia > Muridae > Mus > Mus minutoides. The sequence goes on along the minus strand of LR750408.1, from coordinate 329,965 downwards.
GGGACCCTGATATAGCTGACTCCCACAGAAGTGGATGCTCACAGTCTTCCATAAGAGGGAGCATAGGGCCCACATTGGAGAAGCTAGAGATAGAACCCCAGGAGCTGAAGGGGTCTGCAACCCTAGAAGAAGAACAACAATATGAACTAACCAGAACCCCCAGAACTCGTGTCTCTAGCTCCATATGTAGCAGAAGATGGCCTAGTCAGCCATCATTGGGAGGAGAGGCCCCTTGGTACTGCAATCTTTATATGCCCCAATACAGGGGAACGCCAGGGCCAAGAAGTGGGAGTGGGTGAGCAAGGGAGCAGGGAGGGGGGAGGGGGGAAGGGAGAGGGGACTTTCGGGATAGCAATTGAAATGTAAATTAAGAAAAGATATAATAAAAAATTGAAAAAAAGAAAGATAGATGGATAGACAGAAAGATAATAGAGAGATAGAAGTAGAAAAGTAAAATTATGTGCACAAATACCATTTTTGGAATCAGGGAGAATCTAGACTTTTCTCAGTACTCACATGTTCAGATCCTTACTTGAATTTGAATGGATTTGATCAACAGAGCATCACTGGCTCTAAAGAGTATCTTTTCTAAGATACTTTCCTATGTCAGTTGCCATGTTGAAAAACATTGGAATTTCCCAGATTATCCAGAATTTGTGTTTGATGTTTCTTACTCTGTTTTGAGGTTCTTTTTTTTTCCCTCAAAGAGAAGGTCAGTGATGTCTAGAGATGTTGTGTCCATTATGCAATTACTTCTGCTCCTGAAGATGGTTAATCCAAAGCCTTTCCTGTGGAATTTTTCTTCAGGATGAAATGGACATAGGACCTGGTAGCTTTTCAAGATCTATAAAGTTGGAAACTAGAAGAGAATTGCACACATCAAAAGAACCACTTTAGAGAGAAAACTGTGGTGTAGTTAGCCAACAGCAAGGAGGACTAAGGAAGATGCCATCCTGTTATATACGATCTCTGGAAGGAACCTAAGAAAAGGAAGAAAGAACCTCTTTCCTCTGAGAAATGGAAGAAGAAACACATTTCCTACTTCACAGTTTTGACTTCAATTATCAATGCATATGTTCCTATGAAAGGAATAACAGAACTTAGGTCACGTAGAGAATCCCACCGACCTAGAGGCATGGCAGGATTAGAGTTCTGGCTTCTGATCATCCTATTTTTGGTCATGTTGAATTCTCGTCAAGATAATGGGGAAGGTAAATTTTTTTTTTCAATTCTAGGATTTTCATTTTAAAAATAATAATCTAATAAGAACACTTTTAGCCTTGAAATAATAAGATTTTAGTAATCATTAGGCAAAAATCATGTTGAATATCAACACTGTCTATTTCCCTCCCTACCTTCATATTGGTATGCAGCGTTTGTCAGCACAACAGCCGTGGCCGGTGATGAAGTGCAGTTTTCTGCTTGGGTGGTTATAGCCCTTCCATTTTTTACAAGTGACAAAATAAAAATCTGCTGAAGAGTGAACATGCTGCTTTCACTGTGTCATCTCAGCCCTGCGGGTCATTTTATTATAAAAATGTAAAAATCCAGTCAATTTTATTTAATCAGCTGAAAAGGAAAAGTGTTTCCAGGTCATTAATCAAGTGCTCCTTCTCTGTGGGACTTGTCTCTTCAGAAACTACCATATGAATCATTAATAAAGCCAGCAAGACTTTTTTTTTTTTTTTTGCCAGCAGGATTTTAAGAAACATGGATGTTATTAATATAACAGAAGTAAAGTACTTTTAGATCAACAAATAAAGACTTCTAGGGCCGTTGCCTACAGAACAGTACCTATGTTATTAAAAGCATTAATTCTTTACTTTCTAAACATTTAATTGTTAGAAATGTTGGGAAATGTTCAGTTGTTTAGATTGTATATGATTGCATATTCCATAATTATATGTTTTCTTGCACGTTACCTAACCTTATATTTACAGCAAACTTTTATTATATCAATTGATCAAAACATAATGAGACAGTGGGAAGAGATAATTACCACTGGATGTATAATAATAATAATGATAGTAATTAAACACAGCAAACTGCATTCATAAAATGTCAAACTTGTGCTTAAACCCTTAAAAGCAAGTAGTGTAACAGAACCTTGAAATTCCCTCCTGACTTTGCCTCTTGTGTTGATATTGGTTCATGGAGTTCTGTTTTGAAAAGAAGTCTTGACTTACTTAAAGGACCTTCTTGTGCATAGCTAGTGACTATGAAGCTCATTGCAAATGAAATTTTAATTAAAACTATTCCTTGTGGATAAATAGAGGATGAGTCACGATTTTGAAACACTTTGACTCTTTTTTTTTCTATGACAAGAATAATAGACATCAACACCTTACAACTTCATGTAAAAATTACATATTCTTATATGAGAGTCTTTGGGGTGACCCTATCTGAGACTCCCAGTTAACAGGAAATATTGAGCCTAAAGAGACCACCTCCTATAGCTAGGTGGAACTTCCAGCGGAGGAATGAGGACATCAACTCACTCACAAAACCTTTGACCCCAAATTTGTCCTGCCTACAAGAAGTACAGGGATAAAAATGGAGAAGAGATTGACCAATCAATGACTGGCCCAACTTGACATCCATCCCATGGGAAAGAGCCAACCACTGAAAATATTAATGATGTTCTTCTATGTTTTCAGACAGGAGCCTAGAGTAACTGTCTTCTGAGAGCTTTCATCCAGCAGTTGATGGATACAGATGGAGAGACCAACAGCCAAACATGGTGGAGCTCGAGAAGTCTTGTGGAAGAGTAGAGGGCAAGGAATGAGGAAATCAGAGGGGTCAAGAACACCATAAAAAGACCTACAGAGTCAACAGGCCTGGGCTCATGGAGGCTCACAGGAACTAAACCACCAACCAAAAAATATGCATGGGCTGGACCCAAACCATCTGTTTTAGGTGGTCTGTAAATGATAACACTTATTGTCTATCAGATTATGTTTTAAGATCTGTCATAAATGCCTTTATTTATACTCAAACTCCTAGAAAATTTTTTCAAAAACAATAGAGATGACTCATTCTTCTCATTTTGTGATCATAGTCTCATATTTTATATGTGAATGGAGCATCCATATGTAGTGTTCACTAAAAGCTCATCAAAATCAGAGGGCATATACCTCAAACATTTCAGTATTACTTTAGACACTACTTGAACAATGCATGCATTAAGATAGACATTCAAAGAATTCAAAACAAACAGAACATTTTTTTACAATGTAATCACACTAATAAGCAAACTCAACTTAGAAATATTTAGAATGAATTTTTCCTATAATTTTTTCTTAAGTCTAAAAGTAAAAAAAAATGTTTTATGTTTACTAAATAGCGTCACAAAAAACTGAATAATTGGTCTATGGATCAAATCACAGCAAAACCCAATTTACTGGAACAAAATGAAAATAAAACATACAAATGAATGATTTAAAAATGAAAATTAAGTGTGGAAATAGTAAGATTTTTCTCTCTAGATTCAAGATGAATTCACCCCGTGGAGGGAGTGCCTAGATGTATGGTATCCAATTTGTGACATGACCACATATAAAAATGTATTTATGACAATCTTGAAGCAAGAAGAACCAGGAAATACTGAGTCAGGTCATGATTACATTGAGTCGTAAGGGACACTGGCTAGGAGAATGAAGGTGGGAAGTAAGCAGAGATAAAGCCATAGGTATTTTCAAAACTCCAAAATAAGAAAAGCATAGTTACATCAGCAGATTCAAGTAGTAGTCAAATTAAATATTTTATGTATTGTGTGTGTGTGTGTGTGTGTGTGTGTGTATATATATATATATATATATATATATATATATGACAAGAGCATAAAGACACTGCTGTTATGTTCTTTTGTTTAAAACTGTCTAATCTTCTGATGACCCAGCAAGGGTTTAGTACACTAAAGTTTTAGTAGACTAAAAGTTCTAAGGATGCCAAGCATACATGTGTCCTGAAGAACTTTGGATACCCAGGATGCCATCTAGAAGGCATTAGGTTTTATGTATGGAACTCTGTGAAAGAATTAAGTGAGCATACATAGATAAAGTAGGGCAAGAGAGCAGGAGGTGAGATGACACACAGCAATAAACTAGATGGCCATGGGTTTGAACTTCATTGTCTAAATGGGTTTACACTGGACAAGTCAGAAGAATCTCAACATATGGTATTAGTTTTCACTTTATACTTATCATCTTGGCAATTATGGAGAGAAAAGAGATTTACTAACTGTAGTTACTGCAGTACATTGGAGCTATGCTTAAATTATCATAGAGGTAGCTTCTTGGTTTCCTTGTACACAATAAACTCACCAATGGCAGAATTAACAGTAATGGAGAGAGAAGCTGGGCAGAAGCAGATGTTGCATCCTTTTGGATGTGCTCTGTCTTGCTCTAATCTTATGCTCATGGCATTGTTACTCAAAGCTTTGGACTATTGGAATAGTGCTTGTGCCCATAATTTTATTTCTTTTTTATTTAGAATTTTACATCATGATAAATTAAAAATTGATTGAGGGAGCTTTTGTTTGCTGTGTCTGTTCACAGTTGGTTTTCTATACATAGTGTATTATTCACTCACCAACTATTTTTAGTTATTGAACTGAACTAATTCCCCATGGCAAAAGGTTGAATAAGTTAGTAGTCAATTACTTAACAAGTTTAATTTTTGGCTTCTAAATTCATCATTTCTTTTTTTGTTTTTTGTTTTTTGGTTTTGTTTGTTTGTTTTTTTCGAGACATGGTTTCTCTGTATAGCCCTGGCTGTACTAGGACTCACTTTGTAGACCAGGCTGGCCTTGAACTCAGAAATCCACCTGCCTCTGCCTCCCAAGTGCTAGGATTAAAGGCGTGTGCCACCATGCCCGGCTCTAAATTCATCATTTCTTTTTTAACTTAATTTTTTCATTTACTTGTGTAAGGTAATATTCAATTATGTTTAATTCTTATAACCACAGAGGATATTCATAATTTTACTTCTAGCAACTTCAACTGTTTGAAAGTAAGAGAGGTTAAAACTCAAATTGGTTACTATCCTTATAGGACTGTATTCTATATGGCGCATGCGCACACACACACACACACACACAGAGATATACACACATACAGACAACATATATAAGCAGTGATAAACAGTGGGTGGTAGATTTTAAATATTTCTTACTACAAAAATTATGCTATAATGCATACACCAATTAGCTTCATTTAGTCATTTCTCAGTGTATACATATTTCAAAATATCAGGCTATATGTAATATACACAGACAATTTAAATTTATATATAAATTAAATTAGTTGAGAAAAATAATAGAAAAAATAATAAAATGCTTTCACCTTTAAGGGTGTGATTATTTCAATTAATTGTAATCTTAAATTTAAGACTTATAATCTGTGAAGTTACTGTTTTACAAAAGAGAAACACTGAGAGTTTTAACTTACCAGGGTGAAGTATATAAGGTTTACCATCCCATGCAGGTAGATTGATAGTAAAACCATAGCAATTCAAATATGTAATTAACTTAAAAATGGGATATCCATCAGGGAAATGCAAATCAAAACAACCCTGAGATTCCACCTCACACCAGTAAGAATGGCTAAGATCAAAAATTCAGGTGACAACAGATGCTGGCGTGGATGTAGAGAAAGGGGAATACTCCTCCATTGTTGGTGGGAATGCAAGCTGTTTCAACCACTCTGGAAATCAGTCTGGCGGTTCCTCAAAAATTTGGACAATGTACTACCGGAAGATCTTGCAATACCTCTACTGGGCATATATCCAGAAGATGGACCATCTGGTAATAAGGACACATGTTCCACTATGTTCATAGCAGCCTTATTCATAATAGCCAGAAGCTGGAAAGAACCCAGATGTCCCTCAACAGAGGAATGGATACAAAAAATTTGGTACATTTACACAATGGAGTACTACTCAGCTATTAAAAACAATGAATATATGAAATTCCTAGGCAAATGGATGGATCTGGAGG